>PVJA010018395.1:13356-40182 GCA_004027025.1 Myocastor coypus | reverse complement strand
AAAAAAAAAAAAAAAAAAAAAAAAAAAAGTGGGGGGGTGCGGGGGAAAGGGAAGGCAGGCCAAGGATCCTGACCCAGCCAGCTCTGGGGTTTGGGCTGGGCTGGGACAGGAAGTTAGTCTCGGGAACGCAGAGGCGGGGCAGAGGGGCGCAGGGGCTTACCCGCAGCGGGTGCGCAGGCTCAGCTCCCAGCCCCCTCTGTGTACATTTCATATAGGTGAAATCATATACTGTGTGATATGTTGTCTTCTTTTTTTTTTTTTTTTAATTTTATTTATTATTTTTTTTTTTTTTCTTGTTTCAGAACCTTTGTTTATCACTCATTTTCATGGCTGGCTCAGCCCACCCTGAGGGCAGGGCTGGCACAGCATGTGGTGCCAGGATCGAACCGCGGTTCCTAAAGCCACCCAAGCTTTCCAAAGCAGGCGCTTTAGACCACTGAGCCATCCCGCCGGGCCCCGATATGTTGTCTTCTATGTCTAGCTTATTTCACTTTATTTCCGCCGCTGCTGTCTGCCCAACTAGACTGATCCCATTTCTAAAATCCCAATGCCAGGTAGTCTTTTCACCTTCTTTGGTTTTAGGGTTTGTTGCTCTTATCCCCCCCCCCCCGTCCCACACCCCACGTCATACTCTTCTATTACAGCTTTGTAAATTCATGTTTGCATCCTCTGCAGATTCTTCTAGAGTTCCTACCCTGCATATACAAATCTTCCAGAGTCTGCTCAGTAGGCAGAAGTCACAGGAATTCCCAGTAGGGATAGTTTAACATTGTGGGCTGGCTGTTAACTGTAATGGAGGGCTGAAGTGATAGAGCAAAGAGAGCCCGGGAGGATGCAGGAAGGGCAGGCAGAGGTGGCAGCAGGAAGCAGGCATCCGTAAGCAAGGTGCTGCCAGGCGACGCTGTTCCCAGGGAGGTGGCCATGCCAACAAGCCTCCACTGGACACCATCCTTGGGTGTATGAATTGATGTCTGACTTTGGAGCAAGCAGCACTGGGAAAAGCAGCCCACAGGCAAGGGGGTGTCTGCCTCCTGCAACCCCTGGAAAACTGTCCTGGGGTGCTGGGAAAGCTACCCAGAGAGGTATTGCCTGGGGCACTCTCTCATGCAGAGCTCAGGAGTTGGTTGTGTGCCCCTTGGTAGGCAGCTAGGACAGCAGCCAGGACCTGTGGGGTCGCCTTTCTTCCTGAGCACCCCTCTGGACCCCACTGACCCCACTGACCCCACTGACCTCTGCTGGCTGGTGGGGCAGGAAAATCTGCAGAAACAGCTGCATAAGGGCTGAGAGAGCAGAAAGAAGGGGGGCCTGGGGCAGAGGGCAACCCATTGATAGCTGCTGTATTATAGAAAAAGGAATGTTCACAACTGTATTTTTCTGACAAGTTTTAAAATTATATCCCAGTTCAAGCTAATCAGTTGCTTCTTTCTTTTCCCTTGTGTTCAAAATACTTTTATTCTTTAAAGACATTTGCAGATTTTGCTAAGAAATTTGTTGATTTTTGCAGAGAACTAGTTTTAAACATTATCTGGACACATATCCCATTCTTATAAACTTGTCACTATTTTTGTTTTTACATTTTTCTGACATTTTTTTCTTTTCTTTTTTTTTTTTTTTGTCTTTTTGAGACAAGGTCTCGCTATGCAGTTGAGGCTGGCCTTGAGCTCACTTTTGTAGCCCAGGCTGGTCTTGAACTCGCACCAATCCTCCTGCCTCAGCCTCCCAAGTGCTGGGATTACAGGCGTGAGCCACCACGCCCGGCTCTGACATTTTTTCAATCAGCAATAATAGCTTTATGATCTAGGGAGACAGCTCAGAGGCATAAGTACCTATGGCAAGCACAAGGACCCCCACATGCCGTGTCAGACCCAGAACTGGGTGTGATGGTACACACATACAATCCTAGCACTCAGGAAGGTGACACAAGAGAATTGCTGTGAGTTCAAGACCAGCCTGGGAGCTACAAAAAGTGAGCTCAAGGCTACCCTGGACTGCAGAGCAAGACCCTGTCTCAAAAAAAAAAAAAAAAAAAAAAAAAGATTAAATAAATAAATACTAGCTTTAGTCCATCTAAAACATCCCAGGCACTTGAGGTCAGTGTTTTTGGAGGAAAATAATTTATTTTTGTACAAGGTCCATAACAAGTTTCATAGATTAAATTTCACTTGGAAAAGTTTCCCAGGGTTTTTTTCACAAGTGCTATTATTTGGCATTGAGCAACTTTTCGTTTCCTGTTTACTTCATTAGCAGTCCTAGAACATGTTTTACTTTTTTTTTTTTTTTTTTTTTTTTTGAGACAGGGTCTTGCTATGTAGTTCAGTCTGGCCTCAAACTCACATCGATCCTTTTGCTTCAGCCTCCTCAATGCTGAAGTTAGAGGCATACGCCACCACACCTGGTAACCCTGATCTGTCTTGCCCACTAGTGTTCACTCAGAATGCCCTGGTCCTCTGCTTGAACTGAGTAGAGTTATTAGGATGCAGCACTGCCCCAGGAGGGCTCGAGGCACTTGACCAGGAGGGGCTTCTATCCCCTTCAGTAGCAGGTGCTGCTGGGGCAAGGTTCTCCCCCCACAGTGCAGTTCTCCAGTCTTGGAATATACCTGATTGGCTAACTTGCCAATCCTGCCACTTTGTACCTCTGGTAAGAAAGAAGAAGGGCCAGCGAGGTAGGTCAGTGGCATAAACATATGCCTGGCAAACAAGGTCCCCAGTTTGATTCCCCAGTACTTCCCCCCAAAAGGAGGAAGCATGGTAAAATCTTGATTGTATGTTCTAAAGAGAAGAGACTGATTTGTTCTCAAAAAAAAAAAAAAAAAAAAAAAAAAAAAAGGACTTACTTTCTGGTAGAATGAAGCATTGCTAAATGTCACCATGCTTTGAATAAATACAGGGACACATTCTGAGAAATGTGTCCTTAGGGGATTTTGTGCAAACTTTGTGCACACACAAAATAAGATGACTACCACGACCCTGAACAGTATCATGGTATGGGATCGCTGATACACGTAGAAACTTTTTTGTGTGGCGTACGATTGTAGCTCTTATAGGACTGGTTCCCCTAGCAAACATGACTTCCCAACCCCTCCCCTGTGGTGTGTAGTGTCTTCAATAGACTGGCCCTAAAGAAACAAAACTAGTTAGCTCCTTATTAAAGATTATCTAAGATTTTCTTTTACTTTTCCTTCTCAAGTGCCCCCAAAGAAGGTGAAATTTGCAAAACCTTTTAATTGCTTTTAGTTAATTATAATTTATTTATGAAATATTACCTAACAATCTATTATATAAAAACCAATTTGAGAATAGGGTAGTGGTGCACACCTGTAATCTCAGCATTCAGGAAGCTGAGGCAGGACAATCTTCATAAATTCAAGGCCAGCCTAGCCTATGTAGTAATTCCAAGCCAGCCTGACCCTGTTTCAAAATACATGTATGTTTTTTAAAAGCACTTTGAGGGTTACTGGGACAAGGCAAGGCTTCTGCACAATCCAAGGCACTGACTGCTACCTATATAAATGCTACAAACCGAAAGATCTGTGAAGGGCTGTCACCTAGACTTTTTCTTTCTTCCTGCTATGGTGGTACTAAGTACAACAAAACAGGACAGTTAGCAGCAATGGTAGCTGGATTGTGGTGGTGCATGTCCAGATAGGAAATATGGTATAGGTGAAGAAGGTCTTTGTTATTCAATAAAATAGACTTCGTTGGTTACCAGCAAAATTTGGTGAAAAGGTACGGGAGATAGCTCAGTGGCATAAGCATCTGCCTATCAAGCTCAAGGTCCTAAGTTCAATCCTTGGTACCAAGAAAAAAAAAAAATTGGTGAATGAAATCTAATAAGCAAATCTCAATTCTATTAACTTGCTGAGTATACATCTTTAAAGTCATAGCCGGACGTGGTGGCTCACGCCTGTAATCCCAGCACTCGGGAGGCTGAGGCAGGAGGATTGGTGCGAGTTCGAGACCAGCCTGGGCTACAAAAGTGAGCTCAAGGCCAGCCTCAACTGCATAGCGAGACCCTGTCTCAAAAAAAAAATAAAAATAAAAATAAAAATAAAAATAAAAATAAAAAAAAAATAAAGTCATTAGTGGGGCCCGGCAGGATGGCTCAGTGGTCTAAAGTGCCTGCTTAGGAAAGCTTAGGCAGCTGCAGGGACTGCAGTTCGATCCCCGGCACCACATGCTGCACCAGCCCTGCCCTGAGGGCAGGCTGAGCTGGCCATAAAAATAAACAAACAAAAGTTCTGAAACAAGAAAAAAAAATAAATAAAAAATTCTAAAAAAAAAAAAGAAAAGAAAATAAATAAAGTCATTAGTGTGTCAGCTATTTGAATATAAGCTTATATACAGAACTATATAGGGAGTATTTTATCTTCATTTTATTTTATTTCATTCTATTTTGGGTACAGGCAGTCGAACTCAAGACCTCACATTAGCCAGGCAAGTGCTGTACCACTGGGCTAACTCCCCAGCCCCTGTGTTAGATATTTTAAGATGAAAAATTTTGAGACTAAGAAAAATTAGACTCTAATTTCCTCACAAGCAGATGTTATAATCTAGCTATGTAGACAAAAAAAAAAAAAAAAAAAAAAAAAAAAAAAAAAAAAAAAAAAAAAAAAAAAAAAAAAAAAAAAAAAAAAAAAAAAAAAAAAAAAAAAAAAAATCCACATACAGTGAAAATGTGTGACACATTGGGCTGCTCACAGCCACAGGTAGAGTGCTGTCACAAGCATGTGCCTCCTATGCAGGGCATACACAGTGGGTTGACATGTGTAGGGATTAACAAAGGGAAAAAAGTCTTTTTACCTGATAGAGTTCTGGCCAATGGCCATTTAAGGTTGAAAGTAGAGACTAAGGGACAGGTTTGAGTCATTCTTTTGCATTTGTGCTTGCTCGAGATTGCGTCCTTATGTGCCACTCTTGAGTTCAACTTCCCACCTGGGCTTGGACCCTCTTTGGACTTCCCAGTCTCTGCACCCTGTCACTGACTCTACCTGCTTGTGAATATAGAGCCAAAAGACTATGTAGAGCTCCTCCCGCCCTAGCCCTGCCCAGGACCAAGTGGCAAGCTGCCCCTTCAAGCATTTAGCAGGCTGTGACCCTTGATGGTCTGGTTACCTCCCCTCCTCACTCTCCACTTCCTGTTCCCTTTATCTCTGTTTTCCTTTAGATGCCAACGTCAGAAGGAGCATGGCCTCAAACAGCAAACCCTTCATTTCCACCCAGTCCTTGTGAGTAGGTTTGTTTCATGTTTTGTTTTGTTTTAGTAACCTTGGGAGGAACAAACTCAGTTCTTGGCCTGTGGGTGAGAAGAACCATAGGTAAAGCCGTTCTGATTCAAGAGGGGGCGGGGTCAAGTGATGGGAAGAAAGAATGAGGGGAAAACCTTTGGTCTCAGAGGGGCAGATTGTGAGGACACCAGAAGCACAGTGAATCTTATTTTTCTTCTGCTTTCTGCTTTCATAACTAGTAGTCCCCAAAGGTCAAAGCTCAGGGGAAAGAGTGGTGATTGTAATTTTTGTTCATTGGATTAAAGTGAGTGTAGACCCAACTCCCCAGGGAGGGATGATGACCCTTTACAGCCCACAAAGCAGCTTTCCTCACTTGATTTTTGAAAGAAGTCCAGAGAAAGGAAGTTACTTCCTGCAGTGCCAGTGAGATGTGAGCCCGAGCTCTAGGACGTGAAGAGCAATGCATTTCCACTGCAGGCACCTGAAGATGAGTGAGGAGCAGGGCAGCTCCTGAGGATAGTTCTGGGTACTGAGGAAGGCCCCAGGCATCTGTCTGTGCCCTGTGCTCAGCTTCCCTGGCCTCTCCCCTTCCCAGATCCCACTGCTGCTTGCACTCCACGTCGGCTGAGGCAGTGGCCATGGGGCTTCTGAAGCAGTTTGAGGGCATGCAGCTTCCTGCAGCCTCAGAGCTGGAGTGGCTGGTCCCAGAGCACGATGCCCCGCAGAAGGTAGGTGCAGAGCCTGGCTGTCCTTCACGCTCTTATTCCCTCCCTTGTGTGTGAAAACCATTTAATACATGTGCTTTGGATGGATGGATGGATGAAAACCTATCTAGGTTTTTCCTAACAGTGATTAAAACAGGTGTTTTGGAGTTTTCACTGTCCTTAGGCCACATGACTGCTCTTGGAGCTGGAGCTGGAGCTTGAGCTGGACCTCCTGTTTTGTGGCCAACTTTTGATACACTACAGAAGTCTTGAAGGCCTGAGGCCGTTTGTCACACCCTGGATGCTGACATCTAGGGCCCCACTTTTAGTTCCTTGTGCCTTCTAGTGTGGTTTTTTTAGAAACTGATACTTTTTTTTTTTTTTTTTTTTTTAATGTTATGGCCAGCTCAGCCTGCCCTGGGGGTGGGACTGGCGCAGCGTGTGGGGATTGAACTGCAGTCTCTGTAGTTTGCCTTAAGGTTGCCTAAGCAGGCACTTCAGACCACTGAGCTATGTCGCTGGCCCTTTCTAGTGTGTTTTGGGACCAGTGTTCTTCACAGTCCTTGGCCTGCAGTGTGCCTAAAGTCTTTCTCAGCTCGGCTTCCACCAGAGCCATAAGCATCAGGCAGGTGCTCACTGGCCACCCTTACCCGGGCGCGCACCATGTTCTCTCCCACAGCTCCTGCCCATCCCTGACTCCCTGCCCATCTCGCCAGATGACGGGCAGCATGCAGACATCTACAAGCTGCGGATCCGTGTGCGCGGCAACCTGGAGTGGGCCCCACCCCGGCCGCAGATCATTTTTAATGTTCATCCAGCCCCGACGTGAGTACCTGCCGTGCTCTTCAAGAAACAGGAACAGCTCTGCTGGTCAGAGCAGGCACCCTCCCCTCCTGTGTCTGCTCCCATCTTCCTGTTCCTCCGCAGAGCAGTCCTTACACTGCTTGCTCCCATCTCCTCTCCTGGTAGTATAAGAGCCTGTTGGTTCTTCTTTTCTTTTAAGATGGTTGAATGTGTTTCTCCCCCATTGCTCCTTCACATTCGTATGGTACAGAAAATTTGGCTCATTGTTGGGGAGAGCCACTGCCGAGACCTAAACCCTAACCTTCCAACCCTCAGCTCTGTCCAAAGCTTGAGGTGAATTCTCTCTTCCCGGCATCACCCCCTCCTCCGTCGTAGCTGGCGGCCTCCCGGAGCACTGCCTGCCAATCCCTCCCTTTGCCTTTTCCTAGGAGGAAGATCGCTGTGGCCAAGCAGAATTACCGCTGCGCGGGATGTGGCATCCGGACCGACCTTGGTGAGGCTGCCCTGGCTCCATACAGCCAGAGCCGTGCCTGCTCCCCGTCTGGGAGAAGGGGGCTGCCAGGGGCAGAGCTGGAGAGAAAGAAGACGGGTGCCAGTGGGGAGGAGGACTAGGCAAGAATGATGGCCCTCAGAGGGGAGCTGTCGCTGGAAAAAGAGCAGTTGGGATAGCAGGGCACTGAAGCTGGCAGCCTTGTTTCCTCCAGGGCCTCCAGGATGTAGGATCCACAGGATCCATTGTGTGGGTTTCTGCTGGCTCCAGGAAGCTTAGACAGAAGGTGGCTGTAGGGCACAGGGTCCCCTTCCACCTTCAAGCAGCAGCAGAACTGCCTCAGGCATGTGCAGAGGGATGGGCAAGTCACATCTGCCTGGGTTCTTCCAGATTACATCAAGCGGCTGCGATACTGTGAGTACCTAGGCAAGTACTTCTGTCAGTGTTGCCATGAGAATGCCCAGACGGTCATTCCCGGCCGGGTCCTGCGCAAGTGGGACTTCAGCAAGTACTATGTCAGCAATTTCTCCAAGGACCTGCTCCTCAAGATCTGGAACGACCCCCTCTTCAACGTGCAGGACATCAACAGCGCCCTCTACCGGAAAGTCAAGCTACTCAACCAAGTACGGGTAAGGCCTAGACAGGGCCTACCATTCCCTCTGCTGTCCCCTCTCAGATTCCACCAGTGCCAGGCCTTGTCACCATCCTGCTCTGTTTACTTAGCTTTTCTCCATTTTCTTTGTGTGGTGCTGGGGAGGGCACCCAGAGCCTCACACATGCCAGGCAAGCCCTCTTGCCAGGCTGTACCCCCTCTTTGTACTCTGCTGACCTCTTCCCATTTCCTAGATGTCTATTCTGTGTTGTCAGAGCCCCAAATTCAGGGGAGCAGGTCTAAAGCAATAGATAGCATTTTATGACACAAGCAGCATTGCCCCCGTTCAGTGAGCATAGTACTGAGTAGAGACCCTTTTTTTTTTTTTTTTTGGTGGGACCGGGGTTCAAACTCACAACTTTGCACTTGCCAGGCAGGCACTTGTGCCACGGAGCTATCTCCCCAGCCCAGTACCGAGTAGAGAACAGGCAGGAAACATGCATTGACTGGTCTTTCTAACATGTGGGTCCCTCTCATGCCCGCCCCCATGTCTTCTCTCCAGCTGCTGCGGGTGCAATTGTATCACATGAAAAACATGTTCAAGACGTGCCGGCTGGCCAAAGAGTAAGTCTCTGTGGAGGGCAGGACTCCCATGAGTGGTGTCCCCGGGACATAGAAGGAGACTGGGAAGGGATTTGTAGAAATGTCCAGAAATAGGAAACAAGAAGCCATGGAAGTAACTCCTGCTGCCCTCTGCAGAGGGAAAATCTGTGGTAGTCTGTGCAGGGCAGGTTGCTATACTGTGTAAGCTGGCGTGGATTACTCTGCTCAGGATCATAGCTGAAGTCACTTCTGCCATCCAGATGTCTGTTGGTGTAGGAAGGCTAGGGTGGCTCATGTCCCCTGTCTCATAACCTCTCTCTTGTGGCCAGATAGGGCTTTTTTACTGCAGTGTGCCAGACATAATATTCATTCCCTTCCCCACCCACTGCTTCTCACCTGCAGGCTTCTGGACTCCTTTGATACAGTCCCAGGGCACCTGACTGAAGACCTCCACCTGTACTCTCTGAATGACCTGACTGCTACCAAGAAGGGAGAGCTGGGCCCACGGCTCGCCGAGCTCACGCAGTCAGGGGCTGCCCACGTGGAGCACTGCATGGTGAGGCCTCACTGGGATGCAAGTGTGGCCCTCGCTTAGGGCTGGGGAGAGCGGTGGACTTGGGACCTTGCTGTTCTACTCAGGATGCCAGCAGGGCTGGCCGGCACTCCAGAGAGACGGCAGAGCTCATCATTCTCAAAGGAAGGGGTGCAGTGCCGTCATCCACTCTGAGGTTTAGGGGAGAAATTGGTGCTGGTGTGACCCCACTGAAGAACTGTCTCAGGGGAGGGAGCCTCAGATTAGAATCTTGGCTGTGTTTCAGTCGCTGTATCCAAAAGAGATAATTTGCCCTGAGTTAAACCTCAGTTTCCTAAATCTGCAAAATGAAAATATTGCCCACACCATCCTTTCCTCTCAGTAGTTTTGAGCCCTGCGGACATAGCTTCAGGGCCAGCCTCTGGTAATCTTTTAAGTACTCTGCAAGTCTAATTATTATTGTTTGTGGTATACTAAACATGCCTGAACTGCAGAAATTTCATTTTTATTTTTTATGTAGTTCAGGCTGACCTTGAACTCCTTATGTAGCCCAAGCTGCCCTCAAACTCGCGGCAGTCCTCCTGCCTCAACTTTATATTTTTAAATCTCTCCCTCTCAGCCTCTGCACTTTGTGTTCCCATGGCAGATGGTCCCAGAATTCAAGCTCTAGAGGGGCACAGGTAGAGCTGTGTGTTGGATGCATTTCTCTCTACCCTTGCTTGAGGCTGGCATCAACTTGAAGGAACAGCCTAGTTTTACATTTTGTTTTAATTAGCAGTGATGTGTGTACCAAAATAAAGGCATTACTCAGATTCACTCTGAGCTCCGTGGCACCATCCCTGTCTCCTTTCCTGTCCTCACTGAGCTGCCCTGCAGCTGGGGCTTCTCAAGCCTGCGCTCTGTTATCCCCGCTTACGGCCTGTCCTGTCTGATGCTGCCACCCTGACTCTCATCTGGTGCACCCGTAGTTCAGCCTAGCCTTGTCCCTGGGGTCTCTAAGACCTCTCTGGCCTTTGAGGGTTTCTTTGAATGGCCCATCCTGCTCCCTGGCGCCCCTTCTCCAGGCCCATTCCTCATTGGCCACCTGTCTGCTTCCTCTCAGCTCTGCCAAGCCAAGGGCTTCATCTGTGAGTTTTGTCAGAAGGAGGAAGACATCATCTTCCCTTTTGAGTTGCAGAAGTGCCGGATCTGTGAAGGTGGGTGCTGGCTTAGGGCTCAGGGCAAGCGAGACTGTGTCAGTGAGCTTCTTTCCCCAGGCTGCCCCTGGTAGCCACAGTTCAGCTCCTTGTGTCCTAGCACCACTGTGCTGGCAGTAGCAGTGAGAAGGGGCTGTTAAAACTGAGGGGACTAAGTCTCCCTCCTGTCTCTTGCTCTGAACAGAGTGTAAAGCGTGCTACCATAAGGCCTGCTTCAAGTCTGGACGCTGTCCCCGGTGTGAGCGGCTACAGGCCCGGCGAGAGCTGCTGGCCAGGCGCAGCTTGGAATCGTACTTGTCGGACTACGAGGAGGAACCTGCAGAGGCTCTGAGCCTTGAAGCCACTGTCCCGGAGGGCACCTGAGGGAAGCACGTGGAGGCTTCTGTCTTGGAGCTCGGGTCACACACAATGCAGAACTGAGCCACCCTTTGCAGGATTTTCACCCTTCGGACTTTTTTTCCTAAATTATTATTTTTGTAATGACTTGTCTGACATTCATGTATAGCCAGGCTCTGTTTGGCTAATGGGTCCAGTCTCTTGGTGACTAATTAGTAGGCACCAGCACCCTCGATCAGGACTGACATGGTCCCAAGTGAAGCTTCTCGTGCCCCTGGCAGGGGCGTGGATGTGACATTCTGTTACCATGTTCTCCATAGGACCAGGTCTGGTTGTATCTCCAGTATTGTCTCTACTTGTTTTTAGTTTTAGAGACTCTGAGCCGGGCTTCTCTCAACCAGCTGTCTTCTCCCTTGCTGCTCTCTCAGTGGGTGGAGTTTTGTTCATCCCAGTCCTGAAATAAGGAGAAGCACAGAGAACAGGATTCCATGGGACATCTGTCAGGCTTGCATAGGCACTGTGAGGGCCATAAAAGCGGCCATGATTGCCTGGGCTCAGAGACCTTGAAGAGACAGGCAGCCATGATGTCCCTGTACAGAGTGTTAGAGACAAACATGGCGGCTCACACTGACATTCCTCATCTCCCTGTGGGCTTGAAGCAAAGCACAGGACTGAGGCAAAGGCCCAGCTGAGGAGTAGCCTGTGCCACAGTATGAGTGGGGGCGTTGCTGGTGTTAGGGAGAGTTTACCAAGGTGCAGCTGGATGCAGGTGCAGTCTTTCAAGCTGAGGCGAGTCCCTGATTCCCTAATGGAAGGATAGAAACCTTGCTCTGCCATGTTAACATGTGTCCCTTACTGCTGTGTCCTGTCACATGATCATGGTGGTTGCCCAGCTCTCTGTTCCCTGTCCCTGTGCCACCAAACTGGGACCCTTGCTGGTGGCTGATCTCTTGCCTTAGTTTCTTTTCTCAGAGTCAGAGAGAACCTGTCCAGCTATTTGTAGTGTTAGAAAACTTGACAGTTTGTGGATGTGAATGTGAATGTCCCTACATTCTTGGGATAACAAGTCTTTACGTCAGTTATGCACTTAGCCCTTTATGCACCCTGGTGACATTTGTGCATTCAGCCATTTTCCCATGACTCATTTTAACATGCTTCTCATGCCTGTGTTAGTGTGAAAAGCACTTGGTTGGCACTCAGTACACATTTACAGTGTCCTTGAGACTGTTGTAACTCCTAACTGTTGTGTGACACACTGGCCAGGGTTGCTTCTCTGAAGGTGGCACTCCATGCCCCACCCTGGCCGTGCTCTGGGACTGACTCAATGCTTATCTCTCCATGGTTGGTCACTGGTAGAGAAGCTTTGGCCTGGGCACCACCCCAGAAGTCATACAAAGTTACACAAGGTTGGTGGAAGCTAATTTGTATCAGAGCTGGGGGATACAGGGATCTCTCGAAGTGGCAGGGACTTTAGGGTAACAGCTCAGTGAAGCTCTATTTACAGCAGGAGGAGCATGGAGGAGTTGGTCCAGGTGTTGGGTTCTCTGCCCAGACTCGGGTTTGGGAGACTCTGAGCTGGGTCTCCTCCCAGCCCATGGCAAGGCTCTAAGAGCCAGCCGTGGTCCTATCTTAAAGGACTGACTGGAAGTTCTCTCACCCTGCCGAGAACTTTGAGAATAATTCCACATTTCACTAAGGTTAGACCCCTCATTTCAAACTCGGGTTTGTAAAAGTAGTGAGCTCTATTTCCTGGTTCACTTTAAATTTCAAACCCACTTGCTTACACCAAGTCATTGCACTGGAGGAGCCATAACTCTCCTGCTTCCTGTCCCATGAGACCAGAGCCAAGCGCCACTGTCTTCCTGGATCCTGTCCATCCCTTCATATGCTATGTCTTAGTGACCCTGACACTAAGCTATCATTGCAGACCAAAATAACCATGTATTCATTTACTGGAGATTCAGGGACAGAGCACTGAGAAAGAGATGTTTTGAAAGCACTTTGCAATGTAGCTTACCTGAGAAGCCCCAGCTGTCACAGGGAGACACTGACTGCACTGACAAGAGTCCCTTCTGCATGACGTGGGGGGAGGGTGGTCTGCTCTGTACATACAGGGAAAATAGACTTGCTTCCAAGGTGGAGGCGAGAGTCAAGACGGTGCAGAATGGTGGAGAGCGGACATTGCCACTCCCAGGAGGCTGTTACTGACTTTCTCTGCCAATGTCCTAGTGCTTTTATTGCCTTAACACAAAGGAGCAAGTCCAAGTCAAAGCGTTCCGGTGGTGGACATGCCACTTGTGTTGGAGCTGGAGTCCCACCTGCTGCTGTTCTTGCACAGCCCAAAGGTCCATTGTCATCTTTAATAAACTAAGTCCATGACATGTGCCTGTTGTGTGCCTGTCTTCGTGTCAGGGTACGGTCCCCGGGGTGTCCCAGCAAGGAGTACATCTGAGAACTCAGGTGATGGAAGACGTAGTGTCTCCCCAGTGGCTGTATCATCTCTAAGCAGTGTGTCCAAGACCACAATAGTGATAGTTCCAAACCTCACTCTTAATCATCCCAGTCTGCCGGGCGTGGTGGCTCATGCCTGTAATCCCAGCACTCGGGAGGCTGAGGCAGGAGGATTGGTGCGAGTTCGAGACCAGCCTGGGCTACAAAAGTGAGCTCAAGGCCAGCCTGAACTGCATAGCGAGACCCTGTCTCAAAAAGGCCAAAAAAAAAAAAAAAAAAATCATCCCAGTCTGAAATTCCTTCACATCTGACTTCGTCTGTGTCCAGTGTCAGACTTGGTCAGTCAAACAGTAGCTCCTTTGTGCTACACTTGATCGACTTCTGCGATAAACAGAATCTAAGAACAAATAAAGTCTTGGGAAGGGCAGGGACCAAGGCAGCGGGGATTTGCAGACCTGCGGAGCCTGTACAGAGTAACAGCCATGACAGTGGACAGATGTTGGTATCCAGTGGTGAGAGGGGGTCTAGGCACTGATTTCTACAGCACCATGACACAGTGGGCTCAGCAGTGCTTCCTTTTCCCTGTAAGCTTTCAGCTTAGAGTCTGGGGGTAAGAGATGCTGCCCGGCACCTCGTGCTGGCTCTTTGGCTCTGATCAGCTGGTTCCCCCAATGCCCAAGTACTTTTTTGCCAAAGTGTTAGTGATACCCACTGCTTGTGGTCCACAGTTTACCCCCATGAGCCAGATGTTCGTCAGATCAGAGATGTGTTTACTGCTGTAGGAGGTGGAGAGTGCCAGGGGTGCTGAGTGCTCCCCAGCCGCTGCCCCTGGGACCAGCTTCAGAGGTTTGTAGTGAATTCCCCTGCTGTGCCACCACCAGCTGAGTAGACCTGACTCCTTCCTTCTAAAATAGTCTGAATAGGCAGTTGGTTGTAGAGGTACACACCTGTTATCCCAGCACTCGTGAGGCTGAGGCAAGAGGATCACTGTGAATTAGTTCTAGGCCTGCCAAGACTACCTAGTGAGTTTAAGGCCAGCAAAAAACGATCTCAATTAAATTAAAGGCGGGGGGGTACTGAATAGAACATTCATGCCAATTTGAGGTGAATGTGAAGCTGACTAATGCTAGGATTTCTAGTCTGATTGCATGATCTGGGACTGCAACGTGGCCTGCAGTGTGGGGATCACCATTCCATACGCTAGGTGACTCTCTGGAGATGAGGGATATCCTCGAGGGAATTGTTCCGGTCTTTCCACGTCCCCTACAGCCTGACAGTGGGAACACCAAAGGTGAGCAGTACACTGCGCAGGAGGAACAGGGTCTTCCTGACCTCCCTGTAACGACCTCCCTCTGCTCTCAGTTCTTTCCTTGCCCCCAAATCTCAGCATGGTTACTTTCCCAAATCTCTGTGAGCACATGCTTGCCACCACTGCCTCCCCTGGCCGCTATGGTTACACCCTTTGCTGGCCTTTGCCTGGCTGTTGTCAGGGGAGGTCTGCTCCAGAGGGCTTGCGCTGGCCCCTTGTCTGATTTCAGCTCTTTCCTTCCCAGGACTGTGTGGAAAGGTAGGATAGTATTTGCATGCCTGAGAGCGCCCTCAGGATTTGGATCTTCACGTCTACAGCATAAGCTGGAGAGAACCCTGAAGCATGCAGCTGACGAAATCTTTCCCAAGCCATAGGAAATAGCCACAATACAGAATTTTTACTTTGTGCTAAGGCCCTTCATTTACTGTTGCACACCAGGTGTGGTGCACAGGAAGCCAAAGCTTGATTTTCCCCAATTTCTCAACACTTTCCTTAAATGTTAGGTCTTCCTAGGCCAAGGGTGAAGACTGTTGAATAGATACAGTACTGCTGATGATAGTGCCAATCCAGCATCCATCCATGTACCCATCCATCTCCCTGTCCCCCTCCCTCTGTCCCTCATATACCTATTGCTATTTCTGTGTCCTGAGCACATTATTCCAAGAGATATTTCCTACAGTGCCATGAGAGTAAACACTTAATAACAGAAAACATTCAAAACTACATGCAGCCATTCAAATGGTGGTTACAAGGGACTCAAAAGAAGGCTGGAGAGTATTTGGCTATTCTGGACCACTGACATTTGAGGAACCCCAGTTGCTGTCATCCTGGCCAAATCGTGTATGTGTGTGTGTGTGTGTGTGTGTGTGTGCGCGCGCGCTGTGGGGAACTGTGAATGGTTCTAACTAGAGCCCCATTGTGATGATGTTTGCCCACTGGCATCTGATTCATGCCTGTATTGATGTCTGGGGGTTTGAGAACATACAGGTGCATAGGAGAGGCAGCTCCACTTTGACCCGGGGTCTAAGCTCTTGTGGGACCCAAGTTGTGTTTATTTTTATTTGTTTGATACAGAGTCACTATGGCAGCTCAGGCTCATAGTAATCCTCCTATCTCAGCCTCCCCAGCACTGGCTACAGGTATGTACCACCACACCCAGTTCCGGGGCTGGCCCAGCATGATGTAACCATCATTTGAATGACTGCATCCAGTTTTGAAAGTTTTCCATTATTAAGTGTTAACGCTCATGGCACTGCAGGAAACATCTCTTCTTTATTTTAGGGAAGGGTCTACTGGGTGCTCAGGGTCTCACTACTAGATCAGAGTCCTAGTGATCTGCCTGTTTACAGTCTCTCCCCATGTCCCTGCCCCTGCCCTGTGCCTGCTTGCAGGCACTCTAATCCACTGAGCTATTTGGCTGGCCTGAAACATCTCTTGAAACAATGTCTAGATGTTGAACTTGGGACCTTGTGCTTGCCAGGCAGGTGCTTATGCTGTTCAATATAAGCAAGTTGTATTTAAAGCAAAAGACTCGGGCCTCCATTTGTACTAAAGCACTAGCTCCTCTTTTTCACAACCTGATGCTTGGATTTATATTCTAAGTTGAGCATTCTGCTGCGAAACAATACAAATGACCCCAAGGGGAAAGAAGGCAGCAAGAGAGGACCATGCTGGTAATGCGGGGAGGTTTTGTAGTGCAGTGGTACATGAAAAGGGTGGGAGACATCAAGTATGTGTTGAATCTGTACTGACGGAAGCAGACGATTTCATGAATGCAAAAGAAGAGCTCAGCCTTTCTCTCAGAATTCTATCCAGCCAGTAGGCAACTCATAACCCCAGCCTGAGGAAAGACAAATCCAACTTAAGGAACTTTCTTTCTATAAAAATACTTGACCAGGACTTCTCAGAACTGTTAAATTGTGAAAAGCAAAGAATGACTTAAGAAAGTGTCAGAGGCCAAGACTAGAGGGACATGGGGACAAAAATATAATGTAGTCTCCTGGGTGGGACCCGGGAAATGGAAAAGGACATTCATGGGCAAAGGGGAAGAATATGCAAGTCTAACATTGAGATATAAATAATGGTTGGGTATGCATTCTGGAGGCTGAGGCACAAGGATCACTGCAAGTTCAAGGCTACACAGTGAGTTCAAGGGCACCTGAACTACATAGTGAAACCTTGTCTCAATCTCAAAACCAGGGGCAAGGGTGATAGCTCAGTGGTCTAAGTGCCTGCCTCTTTTTCCTCACAGTACATTTTTATTTATTATTATTACTATTTATTTATTTGATACAGGGCCTCACTACACATCTCAGACTCATAGTGATCCTCCTGTCTCAGCCTCCTCCACTGCTGGGATTACAGGCCTTTGCTACCAGGCCTACTTTTGGGGACCAGCATGATGCACCAGTTTTCCAGAACCTGCAAGGCATGCAATACCAGTGATGGAACCCAAGTCCTTGCTCTTGCCAGGCTTAGACTGCCAAGCTATCTCCCCAATTCTATTTTTAAAGAAACCAGATGGCACAATCCACTGACATGCACAAGGTCACCTCAGCATTTTTTATCCGCTCATATTCTGTCTTGTTTCAAATAGGATTTAAAATAGTTGGAAATAATGGTTGGACTTTTTTCTATAATCTGTGAAAGGATTAGATGTGAGAAAGCAGCATGGCTCTTCAAGGTACCCTGCATTCAGGAAATACTTTCCACTGGGTGTGGTGTGGCACATGCCTGTCATCCCCACATTCTAGAAGCTGAGGCAAGAGGATCTCACAAGTTCAAGGCCAGCTTGGGCTACAAAGGGAGACTCTGTCTCAAAATACCAAAACAAACAACAAAAAATACTTCTCTAAGAGACACTGTAGCTATTTACAGGATTAAAAGAAGAGCAGATAAAAATAAAGAGGAGAGAAAAGCTCCAGCAAAGGCCTGACTTTGGAAAGGAAAAACTGGAAAAGAGCCAGGTCAGGTTGCTGAATCCAGCTGGGGAGTGAACCAGGAAGTCAGGGTGACACCCAGGGTGTCACTGACAGGGACAGAAGAAGGAGTAAGACCAGGATGGAGGGAGGTGGGGACGCAACGAGGGTTCTCAGAAGAGGACAAGGAGACCTGAGCTCTGAGGATCTGCAACCCATTCCCACCGGGTCACATTTGTATCCCTGGGGCTCCTGTCACCCCCGCCAAAAAGCACATGGACGCTTCCCATCGCAACCAGCAGAGGGCGCCGCCCCTCGCACGGAGCAAGGGGCAGCCAGGGGTTCCTTCCCCATGGCCCGGGCTAGAGGGAGAAGGGCTGGCTGGGTGGGAGTGGGGTGAATGCCCTGAGACTCATGGGCCACCTGGAGAAGCACCCCCTTCCAGACCCTGTGCAGCGAGAAGCTGGGTAGAATCTGACTTGGTTAGGCCGAGGTGGAGCGGGAGAAACAGAGGTAGGTCCAAAGGAAACAAGGAAAGGCGCTATTTTTATTTTCTGCAGTGTAGGGGGCTTGAACCCAGGGTCTTGCCTTGTAGCACTAAGCTACATCCCCTGCTATATATAATTTTTTGAAACAGGATCTTGTTAAGTTGCTGAATTGCCCAGGCTGAGCTTGAACTGGTCATCCTCCCCCTTTGCCTCTAGAGTTCTGGCCTTACAGGTTTGTTCTAGAACAGGAGGCTGGAAAATTACAATGTTATGTTTTGTTTTGTTTTTCGAGATAATATCTCGCTCTGTAATTCAGGCTGGCCTTGAACGTGCTATGTAGCCTAGACTGCCCTCAAATTTGTGATTAATTCTTGATCCAATGTGGGGATTATGGGTGTGAGCACTACCCCTGCCTTTGAGTGGGTAATCTGTAATGTAAGGGATACAGAGGGGCTGGCTAGAAGCTACAGGGGCTGCCCTTCCCTTTGCTCTCACTGTTTTCTGCTGCCATGAACCGCTGCTCTCTGCCAATCTGCCTGGGAGCCAGCTGAGTATGGACAGAAACCTCCACAAACCATGAGCTAAATAAACCTTTCCTTCCTTAACTTTGGGTGGCAAGTATTTTGTCCCAGCAAGTAGAAAAAAAGTAACTGAGACAGGTTGCCTGACAGATGCTCAACACACATTCTGGGTCACTGTCGTGAGGATGTGGAAGAACCCAAGCCCAGGCCCAAGTGCACCTCACTTCCCACCGCTCACTCGTGTCCTGCAGTTGCATCTCATGACATGCATTGGTGACTCTGCACCTCGCCCTGTGGGTGGGCTGAGTGGAGGTGCCCAGTTCAGTGGGACCATGCCCAAGATCATAAGGGAGTCTTTGGGCAGGCCTCCAACCCCATATTGGGGATTGAACCCAGGACCTTCATAATAAGCTACATCCCCACCCAGCTCCTGTACAGGGAACAGAACTCTCCTGGGCAGAATCATGGCTCTCCATTCTGCCTCTGTCTTTCTGTGTGTAACCCAGGTGTAACTGATACAACATTGAAAACAGACAGACCCAAATATTCTCCATTCACAAAATCCACAGATTCTCTTGTGTCTATCTTCCTTTCCAGCTATGCCTTATGTCCCTTCCTCTTCATGACCTAATTTTCAAGAGTAGTTTTCTTGCAGATGACGTGATTATGGAGAAAAACCCAAGGAATGACTTAAAAAAAGAGAAAAACTTCTTGAACCAATGATGGAGGTGATCAAAGTTATAAGATATCAGATAAACACACAAAAATTAACCATACATTTCTATACATAAGCAATGGACACAAAGACATCAAAATAAAATGCAGTACTTTTATTTATGTATATGTATTTATTTATTTATTTATTTATTTTTTGAGACAGGGTCTCACCCTGCAATTTAGGCTGGTCTTAAACTTATGTAGCCCAGTCTATCTTTGAACTCACAATGATCCTTCCGCCTTGGCCTCCCGAGTGCTGGGATTACAGGTGTGCACTACCACACCTGGCATTGCAGTACTTTATTTACTTATTTATTTATTTATTTATTTATTTATTTATTTATTGTCTTTTTGAGACAGGGTCTCACTGTGCAGTTCACTGGCCTTGAGCTCACTTTTGTAGCCTAGGCTAGTCTCGAACTCACACCAATCCTCCTGCCTCAGCCTCTCAAGTGCTGGGATTACAGGTGTGTGCCACCACGCCTGGCTAATACTATTTATAATTATTTTTTAAAATACTTAAATTTAAGTAAATCAAGATGTATGCACAGGGGACTGGGGAGATAGCTCTGTGACACAAGTTCCTGCCTGGCAAGTGCAAGGTCATTAGTTCGAACCCTGGTCCCGCAAAAAATAAAATAAAATAAAGAGAGCAAGTTACATAAAGATGTATGCACAGCTGAACGTGGTGGCACATGCCTGTAATCCCACCACTCAGGAGACTGAGGCAGGAGGAATGGTGTGAGTTTGAGACCAGCCTGGGCTACAAAAGTGAGTTCAAGGCCAGCCTGAACTGCATAGTGAGACTCTGTCTCAAAAAAAAAAAAAAAAAAAATGTATGCACAAATAAAAACCATAAAAGCTACATGTTGCTGGTGGGAGAAATCAAAGAAGATCTTACGAATGGAGCAACATATCATACTCACGGATTATAGACAACATAGTAAAGATGTCAGTTAGTGGGCAATGAGACAGGAGGATAGTGAAACTACATAGTGAGACCCTGTCTCGAAAAAATACAAAAAAGAAACAAAAGATTCCAATTTTCTTCAACTTGATGTATTATCAATTTAATATAATTCCTGTCTAAATTCTAGTAAGATTTTTCCTATCTGAGGACAAGATTTTTTTAGAATTTATATGCAAAGGTAAGGAATTAAAAAAAAAAACTACTAAAGCAAGGGCTGGCAAGATAGCTCAGTTGACTAAGCACCTGCTTAGACAAGCACAGGGACTGGGGTTTGGTTCCTGGTACCACATGCTGCTTCAGCCCCAACCCCAGGTGCACTGAGCCAGCCACTGCAACTGGCTGTAGTGGCAGATGCCTGTAATCCCAGCCCTGGCCTGAAAATAGGAGAGTCACTGTGAGTCTGAGCTTTGTAGTGAAACCCTGTACCAAATACATAAAAAACAAAACAAAACTAAAACTAAAGCAACCTTGAAAAAGAGCAAAGTGGGCAGAACCAGTCTGCCCAAGAGCAGAACTTAGGTGCTATGGGCCCTTAGACATGTGCTGGTGCGGGAATGGACATGGGTCATTGGGACAAAGCAAAGAGCAGGAAGTGGATCCACCTTTTGATGCAGACCCCCAAGTTTTTGTTTGTTTGTTTGTTTTTGGGTTGTTTGTTTGTTTTACAGGAGGTTTTATTCTTTTTTTGGTGCTGAAGGCCGAACTCAGGGCTTCCAGCTTGCTAGGCAAGCATTCTACCGCTGAGCCAAATCTCCAGCCCCTGACCCCCAAGTTTTGATGAAGATGCCAAAGCAGGGGCTGGCAAGATGGTTCAGTAGTCTAAAGCGCCTGCTTAGGAAAGCTTAGGCAACTGCAGTGACCGAGGTCCAATCACCAGCACCACATGCTGTGCCAGCCCCACCCCCAGGACAGGCTGAGCTGGCCATAACAAACAAACAAACAAACAAACAAACAAATAAATAAATAAAGGCCAAAGCAATGCTGCAGAGGGAAGATTATCTTTCAGCAAGCAGATTCACGGAGCAATTGAACCTTTTTTTTGGGGTGGGTGTATATTTAGAATTAGCCAGCTGGACTCAGTTTAGATGATTCAATTTTGTTGGCAACATCCAATGCATCATAATCAGGAGCCAGTCGAACATATGCCTTCTTCTCTCCATCAGGCCTGATTAGGGTATTGACCTTGGCAACATCGATGTCATAGAGCTTCTTTACAGCTTGCTTGATTTGGTGCTTATTGGCTTTGACATCCACAATGAACACGAGTGTGTTGTTGTCCTCAATCTTCTTCATGGCTGACTCTGTGGTCAGGGGGAACTTGATGATGGCATAGTGATCAAGCTTGTTTCTCCTGGGGGCACTCTTCCAAGGGTATTTGGGCTGCCTCCAGAGCCGCAGGGTCTTGAGACGGTGGAAGGTGGGTGATGTTCTTACCTTCTTCTTTCTGTGGCTAAGGATGCCTTTCAGCACGGCCTTTTTGGCCTTCAAAGCTTTTGCTTTGGCTTCAGCTTTGGGAGGGGCAGGAGCTTCCTTCTTCGCCTTCGGCACCATCTTGGTAAAAAGCGCAATTGAACCTTTAAAGATGAAGTCAATCTTTTTTTTTTTGTCTTTTTGAGACAGGGTCTCGCTATGCAGTTGAGGCTGGTCCTGAGCTCACTTTTGTAGCCCAGGCTGGTCTCGAACTCGCACCGATCCTCCTGCCTCAGCCTCCCAAGTGCTGGGATTACAGGCGTGAGCCACCACGCCCAGCCAATGAAGTCAATCTTGACATAAGCCTCACACCTATAACATCATTAATTCAAAATGGATCACAGACGTAAAAGTAAAATAGAAGGCTGGATGTGGTGTCCTATGTCTGTAATCCCAGCACTTGGGAAGCTGAAGCAGGAGGGTTGCTGTGAGTTCAAGGCCAATCTGGGCTACAAAGTATGTTCAAGCCCAGCCTGAACTGCTTGGTGAAACCTTGCTCTTTTTTTGGGGGGGGCGGGGTTCAAACTCATTACTTTGCACTTGCCAGGCAGGCACTTGTGCCACGGAGCTATCTCCCCTGTCTCCTAAAATTTTGTCTTGAAATGAGCAAATAAAATAGAAAAACAGCCGGGCGTGGTGGCTCACGCCTGTAATCCCAGCACTTGGGAGGCTGAGGCAGGAGGATCAGTGCGAGTTCAAGACCAGCCTGGGCTACAGAAGTGAGCTCAAGGCCAGCCTGAGCTGCATAGTGAGACCCTGTCTCAAAAAGGAAAAAAACAAAAAGCTTTGAGAGTAAACATAGGGTAAAATCTCAGGGGCTGCAGCTAAACACTTCTTAGACTTGGCACCAAAGGCTTTGCTCATGGAAGCACAAAGTGATTGATTGGACTTATCAAAATAGAAATGCTTGCTTTGCAAACTACCTGGTAAGAGGATATAATGGCAAGCCAGAACTGGAAGAAAATGTCTGCAAACCACAGATTCAGTAGGAGCCTCATCTACCAGCCACACACAAAGTGCTCCGGTCAGCAGTAACAAAAGCAAACTGGATTAGGACCAGACCCAGGGAAGGTGGCAGTGTCCTCCTCAGCTGGTGGGAGCACACACGGGAATCTCCAGAGCAAAAGCAAATAGTCACAAAGCTAAATGACAGTGAGGATGCAGAGAAGATGGGCCACACAGCCATCGCTGATGGGAAGATAAAATGATACACCATTCTGGAAGAGCATGGCAGTTTTATTTTTGGTTTTAAATAAGTTTTAAATAACCTGCACATGCATGCTCCCTCATGCTCCCTTGCAGCTCTAGCAGCAACAGGAGAAGTCTGGGAACGACCCAGGTGTTTTTCACAGCTCAGTGGTAAGCCAGCAGCAGGGTCCCCACAGAATACCCTCAGAATGAAGAGGAATCAATAGCACTATGGTACATGCAACGGCCAGGGCCAACTTCCAGGGAATTATGCTGAGTGAAAGAAACAATCTCCAAGTCAGGTGTGGTGATGCATCCTGTAATCTCAGTGCTTGGGAGGCTCTTGCAGGAGGATCGCCATGAGTTTGAAGCCAGCCTGAACTGCGCGGTGAGCTCAAGCACAGCCTGAACTACGTCGACTTGGAAAAGCTGGTTTTTCAACTGGGCCTGTGCACTTCCACAGATGACCAGTAGATGGCGTTGATTTGGGGTTGCAGGTCACTGGAATCCCTAGGAAGAAGGTCAAAGCAGGTTCCTTGGCAGGGGGCGGGTCGGCGCGCGGGTCGCTGGCCGCTGCGCTCGGCTCTGGAGGGTGTGCGGGCGCCATGTCCGGCCGGGAAGGTGGCAAGAAGAAGCCCCTGAAGCAGCCCAAGAAACAGACCAAGGAGATGGACGAGGAAGATAGAGCGTTCAAACAGAAGCAAAAAGAGGAGCAGAAGAAACTTGAGGAGCTAAAAACGAAGGCGGCGGGAAAGGGCCCCCTAGCCACAGGTGGAATTAAGAAATCTGGCAAAAAATAAACTTCCTTGTGTGTACGATGATGGTGATCCTGGATTCCATTCCTATTCAGTTATCTGGATGCCCTGACATAACATCTCTTGACAACTAATAACTACAATGAAGTGTGTTGTTGGAGTCTGTTGTACATTTAAGAATAAAATTTTATTAAAAAACAAACAAACAAACAAAAAAAAAAAAAAAAAAACAGGTTCTTCACCGAGGTAGGCAATTCAGACGGGTGTCTGTGGTTCAGGTGCTCAGTGACTTTTTGGGGATCTGGGCTTTTTCCATCCTTCAGCTGTGCCAGTCTCAACATGTGGCCTTTGTTTCGTCCTTGTGCGTGTGCTTTTTGCCTCATGACTACAGAATGGCTGCTATAACTCTGGACATCACATTATGTCAAAGGCAGGCAAAAGACAAAGGAACAGTGCCAGCAAGTTCTCTTTTTCTGCCTGTTCTTTATAAAAAAGAATGAAATTCCAAACTTCTCTAGTATATTTCCATCTGTTTACTGGTGAGATCTATATGGTTAAAGGGGTGAGGGGGCAAGGTTCAATGTGTCTGGCCTTTGTCTTGGAAGGCAGGCGAGGGTGTCCTCAGGGATGGTGGCTGAGTCTATTTCTGGTTGGAGGCGGACCCTCAGCTGCAGGGGCTGAGCAGGAAGTGGGCGGAGCCCTGGGGCCGCCAGTATCTGACCACAGCCTGGCAATTTCCGGGGGCCCAAGCTTCTCTTACAGGAGGTAAGGACAGCGATCTGCGATCTGCGTCTCTGGGCCCTCAGGTCTTGTGTCCCAGCCTTCTCGTGTCCTGTCAGCACTCGAGCTGCAGCGTACAAGGCTGATGTCCATGGGGTGGGACCCTTGGGGCCTTTTGCAGCATCCCCTGCACTTGGGGTGAGAGAGCGCTGGAGAGAGGCAGGAGGACAGGGTTGTCACCTGAGTTCCACCTCACGCCTGCCAAGTGACCTGGAGGCTCAGACTGGGTCACCGCAAGGTCCCCAGCAACCCTGGTGGCCACCCCCTCCCCCCAGCTCTGTGTCCCATGCTTGGACAAGTTGCTGCGAGCAGCTGGGACACCTGTGTCACTGCAGGCACCACACCCCACCCTCCCCGGTCAGCAGGTGTCGGCAGCTCCTCCCAGGCTGGCCCTGGTCAAAGCGGGGCCTGGCCCTGCGCTGTCTGGGAGCCGCAGCTATGTGGCTGGCCCTGCTCCTCCTGCTGCAGCTGAGCCCCGTGGCCTCTGACCAGGTCGAAGGTGAGGATGGTTGGCCCCTGCCTGTGGTCTCTTCTCCCCATCCCACCTGCCCGTTTCCTTCGTCTCTAGTGCCTACCCCGCCCCCTGTGAATTCTGAACTGAGTAATTCCCGGGACTTTGAGAGCATAAATTGTGTGGTGATTGGGCCTGCTCTGTGTCTGCGTCTGGTCCATGATGTGTCTCTGGGGACAACCTGGGGTGACTGGATGGGGATGCAGCATGTCCAGAAGAGGTGCTGGCACAGAGAGGTAGGTGACAAGGACAGGAGGGAGAGGAGGTGATGGGCCCTTGTCTGGTTTACTAACAGACTTGGACCCATCAGGTTTGCTGATGCTTCCTGGAAATGCAAATTCAGTGAAGTTGTGTGTGCGTGCGTGCGTGCGTGCGTGCGTGCGTACACGTGTGTGCGCACGCTCGCGCACAAACGCACACACACGCCTGGGGCTAATTCTATCTTTTGAAGTTCGTGTAGCCCACCTGCCAGCCTCGTGCCCCTCCTGGGCTCACATAGCCCTGGGCAAGTGAGTTACTTCTCAGTGTCCGCCCCCCCCCCGCCCCACATAGAAACAAGAGGTGGGACAGCTGCTCCGTGCCCAGCCAGTGGAAGAAGCTGACATGAACCCCATCCCATCTCGGGCCCTGGGGGCGCTGGACTGTTTTCTGTGCCACGAATTCCAGCCCTGCCCCATGCCCGGGCCTGCCTGGGCCCTGGAGGCTGCTATCAGTAGGCTCCTGCTGTGAAGCCTGCAAGCTGCTCCGAGGTTTGGCCTTCTTCCAGGTGAGCCCACAGGTGCGGGCGCCGTGCCCCGGCCCGGTGCACCCCCGTGGTGAGGGTCCTGGGGTCTCCAAAAGGTCATGGAGCTGTCCTTAAACTCACAGTTGAGCCCATGCTGGCCTTGAACTTGAGGTCCTCCTGCCTCAGCCTCCTAGAATACTGACATTATAGACTTATACCACTAGGTCTGGCTAATTTTTTAAAAGGCTACTTTTATGGAAGCTGTTGGGCACACAGAATAATATAATAGACCCAATGTTGGCAAATGTTAAAATTATTGAAAATTTGCTTAAGCTCTTCTTTCCCATATTAAAAAAAATAAAACCATAATGCCTTACCAGAGCTAAAGTAATTAAATATGACTACGTACCTGGCTATGTCCATGAGTCTCCACTGGTCACAAATGCCTTTGTCAGCTTATTCAACTCTGGACCAAACCGGGGCCACACACCAGTTAATGAGGTTGCATAAGTGCCTTTAATGCTACACACCAGAAGCTGGGTATGGTGGCATGTCTGTAATCGTAGATACTGGCAAGGCTCAGATAGAAGGATCAAAAATTCATGACCACCCTGGGCAATTTAGTGAGATGCACTGTCAAAACAAAAGGACTGGAAGACTGGGGGCAGAGCTCAGCAGAGCAGTGTTTGCCTGGCCTATGAGAAGGCTTTCTTTCTTTTTCGGCTTTTTGGACACAGGGTTAGTTCAGGCTGGCCTCGCACTCACTTGGCAGCCCCTGCTGGCCTCAAATTTGAAGTGATTCTCCTGCCTCAGCCTCCCAAGGGCTGGCATCACAGGTGTGCATGTGCTTCAGGCCTGGTTTTGATCCCAGTACACAGAAAAAAAAAAATTACATCTGTGTGAGCTCCATTTTCCTCTCGCCATGTATCTGTTCAACAAACAGGCAGTTGGTTCTTTAGCATGTCCTCCTTTCTGGATTGGCTGACTGTGCTCATGTGAGGGCGGCTCTTAGCCCATCTTTCCTGCCATTTGTCTCTCAGGGTCAGAGCAAAAGCCACGTTTCTGTGGGCTTGAGTCTTCTGTCCAGGGGCTGTGTACTTCCTGCAGTGTCTGGGAAGTGATACACAGAGGCCATCGTTCCTCTGACTGGCGTCAAACTGGCTCAGCCTGAGAAGGTCAGTCTGGGAGCTTCCCAGCCCCCTTCCTCCAGGCTTTTAGCTGTTACCAGTAACGAAGGCTTAGATGCTTTTCTAAAATTAGGGCCTGCCAACTGGTGGCTTTCTAATTGTATCATTCTTTCTGCATTTATTAGCTGGAATTTTCCTATCAAGAATGTTCCCCGGGCCTGGCAGGATGGCTCAGTGGTCTAAAGCGCCTGCTTAGGAAAGCTTGGGCGGCTGCAGGGACCAGGGTTTGATCCCTGGCACCACATGCTGTGCCAGCCCTGCCCTCAGGGCAGCCTGAGCTGGCCATAAAAATAAATAAACAAACAAAAGTTCTGAAACAAGAAAAAAAAAATGTGTTAAAAAAAAAAAAAAAA
>PVJA010018395.1:0-13256 GCA_004027025.1 Myocastor coypus | reverse complement strand
TCACTGAGGCACTAAGTTGCCCAGGCTGAGCTTGAACTTGTGATCCTCCTGCCTGTGCATGACTGCATCTTGAGTTCACATTTTGTAGCAGCTCTGTGAGCTGGGTTAGGTGTTCTGGAAGTAGTAGAAGGTTTTGTTGCATGCATTTAGACACAGGGCCTTGGACTCGGGGATAGCGGGCAACAAGGCAGAGGCAGGACACGCGGGCAGCTGCAGAAGGGCAGGAGGTGGCAACTGCCAGGCTCAGGTGCAGGGAGGACAGTGGGACACGCCCTTCTGGAGTCACTTCCAGCATGGCCTCCAGCAAGAGCTCTCCCCTCAGCCCAAAGCTGGGGTGTCTCTCTTGACCAACCGTTTACCATGTTTTCTACACCAGCCCACACTAACAAACTCTGTGCTGTGACCCAGCACCTGTGTATAAGTACAGCTTCTAAAGGCCCCTGCCAAGTTACTGCTGTGCCAGACAACACATGCCCATCTATTCAATTTTTTCTTTTTTTTTTTGAGACAGGGTCTCGCTATGCAGTTCAGGCTGGCCTTGAGCTCACTTTGGTAGCCTAGGCTGGTCTCGAACTCGCATCGATCCTCCTGCCTCAGCCTCCTGAGTGCTGAGATTACAGGTGTGCGCCACCATGCCCAGCTTATTCAATTTTCTTGAGTCCCCTTCCTACCCAACCAAGCCCCTTCCTATTAAGAGAGATGCGGGCCAGGACCAGGGATTGATCTTGGATTCCTGAATCAGCTACAACCCTAGGGGCTGCCATCCCTGCCTGATCCTTGTCTTGATGACAACCTGATGCTAGACCTGGCCCTTGGGAGGAGACACAGAGGTGAGATGGGAACCCCGTCATTTGTAAGAGGCTGCTGAACAGACAGACACCAGGCCACAACCCTGCCCAGCTGCGTCTCTTTCCTTGACACCTGCTGGCCCCTGTTTCCACAAAACACAGGGGCATTGGCCACACTCTGGGGCCTGCACCCTGGTAATGTTGCCAGTACTGCAAACCCCAGAGTTTACCCTTCAACACGGCCCTCGGCAGGTGCCTAGCAGGAGGTCGCTGGGAAGGTGTGGGGCCAAGTGAGGAGACAGCAGTGCTCCTCTGTGGGGGAGAACACCCAGCTCCTTGCCTTTCTGATCCCCCTCATCTTGTAGTGGATGGAAAGGACCACAGAATCAGTGACTAAGGAAGCTGTCCGGGATGGAGCCAGGGCTTTGGCTAGTGGGGACCAAGAGAGCGCCTCCTCTTGCCTCTGCTCCTTTCGGGAGATTGACAGTTTTAGCTCTTCCACTTGCACCTGCGATCCCTTGTGAGTTCATTTTTGTATGAGGTATGATGAAAAAATACAGAGAAGGTTTAAAGTTTTAAACATCTGAATTTCAGGAAAAGACACATTGCCGTGCGTCCCCCTCAGCACCACCCCTCTGTCTGAACACAAACTTCAGTGCCGGTGTCCCTTTTCCCAAGGGTTTTAGCTGAGCCGTGGTGGCTGCCTCTGTATCCTGAATCCACTCAAAATGTTTCTCTTGCGTGGTCATTGTGCCTTTGGGGGACAGCTCAGAGTCCCCTGGTGCCTGGTCTCGTGAGGAAGGCAGAGGGGGACCTGGTGTCCTGTCTGTGAGCCACCTTTCTGCAGGTGGCATGGGGCAGCAGCCCTCACTATACTTTTGATCACAACTCAGAAAGACCCTCAGGAAAGAGGAGTCCAGAATAGCCCCCAGAAAGTGGCAAGAACGTGGGATGAGTGTGTTCGAGGTGAGGGGGGAGGGTTTTGAAGGGTCAGTGGCAATAGCTCTTCAAATTTTGTTTAATTTTTAAACCTTTCTGTGTGTTGGGGTGACCCCTTGCATGTGGTGTGAAGTTTGGGTCCAGACTCACTGTTTTGCATGTAGAGACCTAGTTGTTTTGGTACCATGTAGAACAAATTCTCTAAAGTTAATTAGCTCTCTGCCTAAGCCTGTCTCTTCTCTGCCTCTGTCTTCCTCCCCTCCTCTTTTTCTTCAATACTACCCCCCCTTTTATATATATACTTACTTCTAAAATTTTGAGACAGGCTCTTGCAACATTGTCCTGGCTAGGTTTGAATTTGTGATCCTCCTGCCTCAGCCTCCCACAGCACTGGCATTGCAAGTGTGCACTGCCAGGCCTGGCTGGATCTATCTTTTGTTCCTGTCCTTTTCCCCCAGGCAACTGCTCCTACCCTGAGCCCCTCTGCTGCGTGGGCCTCAATGACAGCTGCTGGAGGGTAGACTGCTTCTGTGACGACTACTGTCTCGTGGTTTCGGACTGCTGCTGGGACCGCAGTGCTGTCTGCAGTGCTGGTGACTCCCGAAAGGCTGTGGGTGGTGGGGGGTCTCCGGCTTGACCTCAGGCCCCAGCCCAGAGTGGGTGGGAGGCACCGGAAGCTCTGTCCACTGTGTGTGTCTGCAGAGCATGAAGATCCTCCCAGGGTGTTCCTGGGATCCCTGCCCCTGCTACTGCCCTTTGAGCTGCTTTTCCAGGCCCCAGAGGGAAAGATGAAATTGCTGGTGAGGAGGGCTTGGGATTGGAGATGAGGTACTGGGCCCACAGAACCACCCAGCTCGCCTTGCCAGGTGTCCGTCTCCTTGTCTGTCTTATACAGACTTCTATCTGTATGGGAGTTTTGTTGCTGTGGATTGTTTGCTTTGTTCTGAGACAGGATGTCACTGTGTAGTGTAGGCTGGCCTTGTACTTGCTTATATAGCCTAGGCTGGCCTTGAACTCATGGCAATCCCCCGCCTCAGCCCCTGAGTGCTAGGATTACAGGCGTGCGCCACCACACCTGGCTCTGCTGTCTGTTTTTTTGAGACAGGGTCTCACTACGTAATCCAGACTAGCCTTGACCTCATTATGCAGCCCAGGCTGGTCTTGAACTTTTGGAGAACCATCTATCTCAGCCTCCCAACTTAGGAAGACTTTTGAGAAAGCTAGGAAGGTGTGGAGTGGTGGTTGGGACAGTGGGTCACGGTGGGGGAAGGAGGGACAGAGACAGACACCTGCCCTCGTTTCCCTCAGCTCCTCCCACTGCCAAGATGGTGCTGCGTGTAGTGCTCAGGATGCGGAGCCTCTCCAGCCTGGACGGGAGCCATTCAGACTGGGTGCAGAGCACGGTGAGTGCCTTAGAGGTGCCTACAGGGGTGGGGTGCCTACTGCTGCCACCTCCCCCTGCCTGCCTGGGTAGTGACCACCAAAGGACAGAGTGTCCCTGACCTCCCCTGCAATGATGGCTTTCAGGGTAGAGCTGAGCTTTCTGCCCACAGATGTGAAATTAGAATTTTGTTTCATTTTTAACGTAGCTTGAAACGTTATTCTTTTGATTCCTCCTCACTGCCCCCCCTCGGTGCAACCATTATTTGAAGATGCAGAAAACAAGCCAGGCGTGGTGGCCCACACCTGCCATCTCAGTGCTTGGGAGGCTGAGGCAGCAGGATTGCCACAAGTTTGAGGCCAGTTGGAGTTGCATAGTGAATTCAAGGCTAGACAAAAAACTTTTTTTTTTTTTTGTCTTTTTGAGACAGGGTCTCTCTATGCAGTTCAGGCTGGCCTTGAACTCACTTTTGTAGCCCAGGCTGGTCTTGAACTCCCACTGATCTCCCTGCCTCAGCCTCCCAAGTGCTGGGATTGCAGGCGTACACTACCACGCCTGGCTAGACAAAAAACTTTTATAAAAAAATGTGGGCTACATTCTCAGCTTTTGAGCTATACAAAACCAGGTAGCAGTGCTGTGCTACTCTCTGCCCTCTACCTACTCCATCATCCCCATTGCAGTGGTGTCCTGGCTGCAGCCCTGACCTGTGCAGAGCCCTCAGCCAGCACTGACCAGGGCAGAAAGCAGGCTGGGTGGACCTGGCCTCAACTCACCTCCACACTTACCCTCTGGGCTAAGACCTCCTTAGCCTGCCTTATGTTTGGTTTTTGTTCTTTGTTATTTTTGTTTGTTTGTTTGAGTTTTGGTCCTGCCATTTAGCCCAGGCTGGCCTTGAACTCTAGAAGGGACCCTCCTGCCCCCGCCCAAGGGCTATTTCCTCTTTGGATTCCTGAGCTGGCTGGAGGGGCTGAGCTGGGACTGCAAGTGGGAGGGCGTGGCCTGGGCTCGTCCCAGTAGAGGGACCAGGGCTCTGCTTGCTTCCCCCTCAGGTCCAGGAGCTTCTCCAGAGCATCCTGCCAGTGAGGCCATTCTCCATCTCTGTGAAGGGAATCAAGAAGAGAGCCTGAGTTCTCCCAGACCATGGGTCCCCTGTCCCCACCACGGCTTGTGGGGCCTGGGCTGCTGGGCCTGCCGTGTTTGCTTTCAGCCTCCACCGGATAGCTTCTCAACTCCCCTAATCATGGGACAATCAGGACCTGCCATTGCATGAAGATGCTGAGATGTTTATGGACACAGCATACAAGTCATAGAACATTCCTTTGGCTCATGGTGGTATCTTGTTGTCACTACCATTTCAGACAAGGGCTCATAGTGTAGCCCATGGATGGCCTCAAACGTGCATCAGTACTCCTGCCTTGGCATCCAGAGTGCTGGGATTGAAGGCGGCATCACCATACCCAGTCGGACTCCTGGCCTGATCTGTCAGGTTAGGGTAGCTCCAGGGACATAACAAACGTTTCCTGAAGATGAACATGGAGACCCCAGCTCCTCCTCCTCCCCATCCCTGGGACCCCAGGTGGTGGCCTACAAGTCTGGGGTGGCCTGGTCTGCAGATTTCTAGCTCTTCTTGGAGTAGAAGCAGAGGCAGAGACCTCTGGGTGTCCCTGGGGGACAAACTTGAGGGAATGCCGGGGGAGTGCGTGTCCCTCTGGGTGGAGATGCCCCCCTCTGCTTCCCAGGGAGGGTCCCTGCTTGTGCCTCTCCTTTGGTGGTCCTCATGCATGACAGTGTCCTCTCCTGTTCCTGTGCTAAAATCCTGGGCACAGCTCTGCCTGATTCTGGTCCTAACTTTTCTCTTACTGCTCTCAGTCACCCAGGCAGAATCCCCAAAGCTGCCAGCACTGTTTCTGAAGATCTTTGTCCCTCAGCCCTGGGACAGAGGCTAGCTGCCGGTTGTGGCAGGTGAGGCAGGTGCTCACATGCTGCTGCCTTTGAGTCCCCCAACTCGTCCCAGGCACAGCCTAGGGGACTGATCCAACCTGGGGTCTGTCCAAGCTGCCTGGCTGCTGCTGATCTGACATTGGGTTTCCAGGACTGAGGTATCCATGCCTTGGGCACAGAGCCCAGGTCTTGACGACTGTGTCTTGGCTTAGTGTCTGGGAAAGAACTGTTTGGGAACACAGTCCGCAGTGTCAGGGGTTAGAGAAAGGGGAAGAGAACCGGGTACAGGGGAGAGCCAGCAGGGAGGTGTGCCATCTGGGGGGCTGGGGCAGAAGGGCCTCAAGTCACTCAGCCTGGGCAACTTAGTGACTTAGAGCAACCTTGTCTTAAAATTGAAAAAAGGGCTGGGGATATAGCTCAGTGGGACTGCCCTGGGTTCAATCCCAGTACCAGAAAGAGGGGAGTGAGGAGAGAGAGAGGGAGGGGGAGAGAAGGGGGGAGAGAGAGAGAAACCTTGAGAAATGCCAGGGATAGATCTACCTGCACTTCCACACGTGATACTGAACAGAGATGTCCCCAGAGTATCCCTAGTGATGGTTTCTCAGACTCTTGGCTGAGGTCCACTTGCTGTCCGTATGGGATCTGCCTCTATCCAGTCATGGTTGGTTCTGTGGAGTGTGGGGCTGGGAGATGGGACAGGAGCTCACTCAGCAAGCACCACACATTGCCCTGGGATGGCAGTACTTTCAATAGTGCCCCTCCCCCAAGAAAAAGAATTGCTCCCAACAGCTGTACCAAGAGCAGGGCCAGCTGGAGTGGCCCAAATGCCTGTCAGCAGAGAGGCCACAGAACACCACCCACCATCAACCTGACAGACTACAATACATGTGGCTCGGGGGAGGCCTGCAGGTCGGATGCCAAGAGAAAGAAGCCAGATCCACTGTGTCTGTGCGTGACCCACCCACAGGGTGCTCAGACACAGGCAGGCCCATCTGGTGACAGACTTAAAAGTGTCACTCCTCCTGTGGAGCAGAGATCAGAAGGCCCATGGGGAGGCAGCTGGGTGCTGAAAGTTCTTCACATCTTGAGGAGAAACATTCTAGGAGCTCACCTATGTAAAAGTCCATTAAGCAGGAAGCCAGGGGTGGTGGTACACAGCTACAATCCCAGCTACTCAGGAAGCTGAGGCAGGGAAAACTCAAATTGAGACCCAGATTCTTTTTTTTTTTTTTTTTTTTTTTTTTTTTTTTTTTTTTTTTTTTTTGTCTTTTTGAGACAGGGTCTCACTATGCAGTGCAGGCTGTCCTTGGGCTCACTTTCTGTAACCCAGGCTGATCTCAAACTCACACCAATCTTCCTGCCTCAGCATTCTGAGTGCTGGGATTAAAGGCATGCACCACCATGGTCCGGCTAAATATTCATGTTTTGGATATGAAATAAGGGTGACTTTCTTTTATTGTATTTCTTTCTCTCTCTCTCTCTTGGTGGTACTAGGGATTGAACTCAGGATCTTGTGCTTGCCAGGCAAGCACTTATTCCACTGAGCTATCCCTGCCCCGCCTTGAAACACAGATTCTGTCTCAAACTAAAATTTTTAAAAGGCTTAGGAAGTTTGCTCAGCTGCACAGCACTTGGCTGTCACATGCCAGGCTTTAGATTCTATCATATATACATTTTTTTTTTTTTTTTTTAGTACCAGGGATTGAACTCTGGACCCTGCACTTGCCAGGCAAACACTTACTCCACAGAGCTATCTCCCCACCTCTATCATATATACAATGAGAGAGAGAGAGAAATAGAGAAAGAGAAGCAGAGACAGTGAGAGACAGGGACAGACAGAAACAGGGAGAGACAAGTTTCCCTACAGACCAGTTTTGTCTGACATGATGATACAGTACAACTAAAGTCTTAGCAAGAAAACAAAAATGACCTGATAGGAACCTCTCAGTCACCATTTCCCTGTTTCTACCTCTCAAGGAAAATGGCCTCTAAGCGACCAGTCTGCTCCTCACTTTGGGCTTTGCTCTCCAGCAGTGCTGACCCAGAGCCCTGCATCTGGGCCCTCCCTCCCTACTCGACCCTCTTTCGTCTATAAAATCACCTTCCACTGCTCAGCTGGTCGGACACTCACTTCACTGGAATGAAGTGTGGCCTATTACAGAGACACAGAGCCAGGTTAAGGCTTTTTCATATGTGAGTGATACTGTGTATTGAACCCAGGGCCTTTACACTGAGTGATATCCTAGCCCTTTGAACTTTGTATTTTAGCTATATTTTGTTTTATTTATTTTGAGACAGGATCTCACTGTTTTGTTTTTTTTTTTTTGAATTATTTTATTTTATTTTTTTCTTGTTTCAGAACTTTTGTTTCTTTGTTTATTTCTTTTTATGGCCAGCTCAACTAAGGGCAGGGCTGGCGCAGCATGTGGTGCCGGGGATTGAACCTCGGTCCCTGCAGTCACCCAAGCTTTCCCAAGCAGGCGCTTTAGACCACTGAGCCATCCTGCCAGGCCCCAAGTCTTTCAATTGCCTAGGCTGGGCTAGAACTTGTGATCATTCTGCCTCAGCCTTCCAGAGCACACAGATTATAGATGTGCAGCATAACAGTGGACTCACTGAGATCTTTATTTATTTTATTTCGGTCTTTTTGAGACAGGGTCTCCCTATGCAGTTCAAGCTGGCCTTGTGCTCACTTTTGTAGCCCAGGCTGGTCTCAAACTCTCACTGATCCTCCTGCCTCAGCCTCCCAAGTGCTGGGATTACAGGTTTGCGCCACCATGCCCAGCCTTACTGAGATCTTTAGACTCGATAATATCTTGTCTTCTGACTGAGTAAAAGCTCTGAGCGCACGAAGTCCCTCTGTCCCCTCTCTACCATCCTCCCAAGGTTCCAGCCTTGCTGGCCCTTGCTGTCCCCTGCCCTGCCCTGCCTCAGCCTCTCCAGCCTTCTCCAGCCCTGCCTGCCACCTGCATGCTTGCTCCTGTCCTGGTACCCACTCAGTAGCCGCCTCATCAGCTTCTCACCAAGCTTGGTCTTTGCTGCGCTTTGCCCCTAGAATCCACCCCACCTTGACCCACCACATGTCTGTCGTGTTTACTATTTGCTATCTCGTTGCTAGGAAGTTCATTCCACCACATCCAGGATCTTATTTCCTCAGAGGTATTCCACAGGTAGTACCTTATGCACACAGTAGGAGCTTCACATGTGCTGCTTAAATTAGCGAAACTGTAATCCCAGCCCTCCTCAGAAAACTGAGGCAGGAGGATTGCCGCAAGTTGAGGATCAGTTTGGGCTACATAGTGAATTCAAGGCAAGCCAGAACTACATAGTGAGACCCTGTCACAAACAAACGAGCAAGCAAACAAACCAACCAACCAGGGAGACTAGCTGCCTAGGGTCAGTCGGCACAAGCCAGGTGTGGCTGAAGAAATGGTCCAAAAACTTTCTGGATAAGCTTGGTACAGTCCCCAGAGCTCATACACCTGCCAGGCTTGGAAATTTCCCCAGACGCAGAAGGTGGCCTTGGCTGTTGAAATAAAACCCAGAAGGCCAGGCTACAGATCACTGAAAAGATAAGGAGGAAAAGGAAATGGAAAAGAGTTGGCTCTGGCCAGGGTGAAAGGTGCTGGCTTCCTCTCAGGAGATTAAGCCCCCACCTGTGGCTGGAATGAGGAAACCCCCACCTGTCCCCCTGGGGTGCGGCTCAGCAGGAGGGACGTGGCCCAGAAGGTCATCTGGATTGCTGCCTTCCTCCCCTGTCCTAATGGTGTCTCTGGACCAGGGCCAGGGGTTGTGTCCCACACAGTCCCCTCTGCCTCTCACGGAAGAATCCTCCTGTTCCCACATCCTGGGACCACCGCTTCTATATTCAGACAGCCTGGCTCCCATCTAAATAAGTTCTAGAAGACACTGTCACACACCCACCACTCAATCCCAGTCTGAAACCCCCAGGAGGCCCTGGAACTCTTGCTATTGAAGCTTGGATAGGGCAGATAATGTCTCTAAAGTCACAGGACTTCTGGGCCATTGGGAAGGACAGAGCTGGAAGGAGAACCTGGACATTTTGACCCAGATGTACATTTCTTCCTAACCCTGAGATTTTATCACCCCGTGGTGCCCGTCTACACATTTGGTCTGTCCCAGACATACTTTCTGGGTTCCCAGGGGACCTCGTCTGTCCTTGGTGTGGCTGTAACAACTTGTGTCATGGTTTCCTTGAGGGATTTCCTTAGGGCACCGAGCTAGATCTCCTGGCCTCGTTCCCCTGTTCCTAGACTAGATGTGGAAGGGTCCCGATCCAGCCGCCTTTGCCCTCCTAGGTCCTGGGACTCGGACAAGTGCTTACCTTTCCCATCCCAGTACCCTCTCCTGACTAGGACACAGTCCTGGCTTAGCCTTGGAGGCAGAAGACAGGGATGTTGGCATGGAAACGACTGGGAGCTCACAGCCCAAGGGTGCGGGCTGGGTGCTGGAAACTACCCAGTCAGCCCTCGGCAGGTGCAGCTCCTCCTCCCCTTGGAGGAAGCAGGAAACAGTGGCAGCCAGAGGCTGGGGAGAGGCTGCTGGGCCGAGGCGGCTGGGGCCCCAGCGAGGATGGGCTTCATCTGCGGCCTGGCTCTGCCCCTTCTTCTCCTCTGCTGGGAGGCTGGAGACTCCTGGAGCTCTGCAGGTAGGGAGGTGCTCGGCCCCTGGGCTCTGTCCTGCTAGGGTTCTGGTACCAGATTAGCACAGGTGGCTTTTGGTGCATTCCAATTAAGCAGGGGCTACCTGGGGAGTGCGATTCCTGCTGATAATGAGTTTGCTGGAGGCTGTGTGTGACACATCAAGGTGTCTGCCTTAGTCTTTGTGTAGCAACATGTATAGAGTGACAGGGAGGACCAGCTGACGATCACTCTGCCTGCAGCCGAACCGTGATTCTTCTAGGTTTCTTACCTAGCAGCTTTTCCTTCCAAATACAGTTCTGGCGTGCCCTTTGGTGTGAATGCTGTCACAGACATGGTGACAGAAGAGGCTCTGAGACAAATAGAGATTTGATGAAAAAGGGGCACTCACAGCTCAGCCACTAACAGGAACCATATCAAGCTCATCATAGATTTTTTTTTTTAATCACAAAACTGTCTTCAATGTTTGAGATTTTATTGGTTGCACTGAGGATCAGTACACATGATTCACTCTGTACACAATTCTTAACATACATACCAAAAAAAGGCCATGGATTGTTTTCTAGTTATTCCAGTGACTTTCCAGCTTCAAATTTAGAGGCAAAGTTTCTGTAAGAGGATTAAGTACCAGTATCTTCAAATGCTGACAAGGTATTACTTAATTCCCACCAATTCAAAATTTTCTATCACATATACTACATGTTCAAATTTTTGATCTTTCACAGCACATTAACAAAATGAGGCAAACCAGGGGCTTAGGAGACAGCTCAGTAGAATAAGTGCTCGCCTGGCAAGCGCAAGGGCCTGAGTTCAATCCCTGGTTCTGAAAAAAAAAAAAAAAGTAAAAGGATTATTTGGACCCAGGAGATAGCTCAGTAGAGTAAGTGCTTGCATGGCAAACACAGGGTCCTGAGTTCAATCCCTGATACTGAAAAAAAATCACTCAAAATGAGGCAAACCAGACTACCACTACCAAAGATGTTACAGAGTCCACACAATTTTGATAGGGCAACAATTAGGAAGTAGCTTTCTTTAGGGAACAATTCTACCAAAAACAGAGGAATAGAAGTCATTTAAAGTATCCTAGACATATGAAATGCATGACTGCAATTCCAGATTGCCACTTAGCATGCTTTGCATTGCAGGATATAAAACTAACCCCCTCCCTATGGAATGTTAAGCTGACACCCAAGGTAGTCAAAGCCTGCTATAATTCAGTATCCCACTATCTCTGATTGTTCCAAAAAATCAACATCCAGAGCATGATTTCACCTCTAAAAAAATCCTTTACCCTAAAAATGTGAAGACTGGGGCTGGGGAGATAGCTCTGTGGCACAAGTGCCTGCCTGGAAAGTGCAAGGTCATGAGTTCGAACCCTGGTCCTGCAAAAAAAAAAAAAAAACAAAAAAAAAAAAAAAAAAAAAAAAAAAAAAAAAAAAAAAAAAAAAAAAAAAAAAAAAAAAACAAAAGAGAAACCACACACACACAAAAAATAAATAAATAAAAATAAAAATGTGAAGAGGTGGGATTTTTTTCCTTTTAAAAAATGTTTCTGGAGCTACTAAAAACTTTGCATTTACAAAATAGTTGATACAAATATTCCTCTGGATTGTGCAAGAAGGGCGACAGGGAGCTCTGGTGAGACCTGGTGTGCGATGAATCAGACTCAGCTTGTTTCTCTTCTGCTTCATCAGGGGCTGCACTCTTCTCAGTTTCAGTTTCTCATTTTCTGCAGGTAAATCTTCCTTGGTTTCCTGATTAGCCACTTCAGCCTGTTTCCCTTGGTCCCCTTTTCCCTTTGCTTGCACTTTTTTCTCCAAAGATTTATCCTTTCCTGCTGCCCTTTTGGCTTCGTTTCCAGTTTAGTAGGTGCAGGTTCAGGGGACACGCTTGCCAGTCTCCTCTTGGGCTCCTCCTTCAGCACTCCTTCTGGTCGAGCTGACCTTCCTCTTGGGCATCTTGGCCTCACCATCATAGGCCTTTAAAAAAGACTTTTTATGGAGCAGATTTAGGTTCAGAGCAAGACTGAGCCGAGGTCAGAGAGTTCTGGTGAATGCCTGGTCCTTGCTGCATATCGTGTCCCCCCAGTCCACATCACCCCTAGACTGGTACACTGGTTACAACGCCTCCTACAAGGAGTGATCGTAGTGGAGGGCAAATATTTAAATTTTTTAAAAAGCACTTTGTCATGAATTCCCCTGAAAATCCTCCTCTTCCTGTTGAACATGCTTATCTCATTATTTTTGTTGTTCTTGTATTTAGGGCAAGGACTACAGGGTCTGCGGGGTCTCATTATGTAGACTGGACTCGTAGTGATCTGCCTGTGCTCAGCCTCCCAAGCGCTAGGATTACAGGCGAATGCCACCATGCCCCATCTCAATTGCTGTCCTAGCGTGCCCCATGGGCGGGGCCAGTACGGCACAAGCGGATGGAACCCCAGCTGCTGCTCTCTGCCTAAGCAGGCCCTTTAGTCTGCTAAACTATCTGGTCAGCCCTTAATCTCATTGTCGCCACTTCCAGAAGTGGTTCTGTGAGCCCTCTTTTCTGAGTCCCTTTAATTGTGTTGTCATGGTTGCCTAGGTGCCCTGAACTGACACAAAATGTTTCCCTGTCCTGGTCACTCTGACTTTAGGGAAGAGTCAGGAGTTGCAAGTGGTAGGTCCCATGAGCAGAGTGGATGAGGACACTCAGGGGTGATTTTATGAGCCTGCTTTTTTTGTTGGGTAGCCATGGCTATTATTCACTATATTGTTGATGGTACTCGGTAAAGATGCTCAGGAAAGAGGACTTCCTCAAGCACCTCAGGAAATGGCAAGCATGATGCAAGGGGCAGGACTCAGAGGGGCACCGTGGCAATGTGCCCTTTACTATGATAAATTTTTTAAAGATTTCATGTTTTGTTTTTGTTTTTGTCTTTTTGAGACAGGGTCTTGCTATGCAGTTCAGGCTGGCCCTGAACTCAGTTTTGTAGCCCAGGCTGGTCTCGAACTCACAATGATCCTCCTGCCTCAACCTCCCAAGTTCTGGGATTACAGGCGTGAGCCACTACACCCAGTGTTTTTTTTTTTTTTTGTTTTGTTTTGTTTTGTTAATGCGCTTAGAACAGGGGATACAGGGTCTACAGGATCTCACTACTATGTAGATTGGACTCTTAGTGATTCTCCTGTTTTCAGCCTCCCAAAGTGCTGAGATTACAGGCATGCGCCACCACGCCCAGGCTCAATCACTGGTGTGTCAGCATGCCCCAGGGACGGGGCCAGCACAGCATGAGGGTATCCAACCCCAGCCTCTGTGCTTTGCTAAAGCAGGCGCTTTAGTCCCCTGAGCTATCAGGCCAGCCCTTCATGTCGTTTTTTTTTGGTGCTTTAAACAATTTATTTAACTGAAATGGACTTACATTTGTTTAAGTGACTTCCATTTATTTGGATACATCTTTTCCCAATGGAGATTTACAAGATCTTCAAGCCAATATAAATATTTTATAAATATTTGGGTATATACCTGCACAATACCTCAGCAATACTTTTCAGCAAGAAAACACTGAAG
>PVJA010018394.1:19296-40143 GCA_004027025.1 Myocastor coypus | reverse complement strand
CTTTATATTACATTCAGGCTCTCCGCCTTAGCTCCCGCCCTAGGCTACACCCATAATCCCAGAAGTACTTCCACCCATAATCCCATCAGTACTAAAACCTATAATCCCAGGGATCATGGATCAAGTCTCAAACTCTAGAAGTCCCCGCCCAGTGACTCCATGAGGCTTTGGGGGGACAACTAGACATAAACCATAACATCATTGGAGCATAATATCAGTGAAAATCCTGTTTTCACACTTTTGCATACATACATAGACTTTGCTTTTCATTGTACCAAGTGGGTAGACCCAATGATTTGTTCCTTTATTCTTCACAGTTAACTATTATGCTAAAGTAAAAGTTTACTGTAAAAATAAGGGATGTGTTTGTAGAACCCAATGTTGTACGTCATAGGTCGGGATCACCTTCAATGTTCAGAACTCTTCATGCTTTTCCTGTCTGTCTTATTTGATTGTATTCTTTAAATTACTTGTAAGGCCCAATCTTGGAAAATAAGCAATGACTGGCGTCCACCACACAGAGTTGTCCTGGAACTCAGTCATCAGGTCCTTATTTGTAGAATAATAGACTACGTGATATTATGAACTTGATGCTCTTATCAAACTAATAAGGATGTGTCCTTTGACAACTGTTTTGGTTTGCCGGTTTCCAACCAATGTTACATTTATTAACAGAGTGCAAGCTGAACAGAGCAGGAGCTATATACTTCTAATACAGTTGGATGGGATTTCACATCTTTTCTTTCTCTCTGTTGAGTAGTGGGGTTCTTGAAAATGGCTGGGCCAGGTTAGATTTCAGAGCAAACCTATCTCACAGCTAAATCATCTAAGGTCAACGTGTTTGTCTAGCTCTGCCCTTTGTGCTGACACTAACTTCCCTCTATTCTTGAGCTCATCTCAGCAAAGTGACCAAAATCCTCAATCTCTGATTTGTGGGTCAAATAGGAGTAAAACTGCAATTTCTTTTAATGATTAAAGCCAAATATGACACACAGTTGAGAAGCAAAGGTCAAAGTGTTTTAAAAAGGAAATGAAATATTCAATTAGAGTACAAGAAAGCTCCAAATGCCATGAGATTCACTCTTTTTGTTGCAAAGGTCATTAACACTTTCAGGACATTTCCACTAAGGATTTTCAAGCTTTTTCTGCTCTTCAACAATAGAAAGCTTGTGCAAGGGGAACTGTGAGCTTCTGCTACATTGTAAAGCCCCCCATGGGGAAACATTGGGGTGGTGCAAGTATTCTCCATTCCGTGAAGATAATATTTGTATATATTTTAAAATCATATATAACCCAGAGTGTGTAAGAAGCACCAGAATATAACAAATCAACTAAATGTTTGAGACTCTCTGAGGAATTCTGACACCATCTCATGATGACAGATATTGTTTCCATTTTCTACTTTTCAAGGTATTGTTTTAATTAGAAAAAAATCCAAATCCTTTATGCAAAGAAAGTCACAAAAATAACTATAATGTGTTATAGTTAGAAGCATGCCTATGCTACATTAAAGACATATACAGAGAAAATAATCCTGTGTCAGTGCATTGGACTATGGTGGTTATGTAACTTCACCATTCACATTTTTCAGACATTTTATATGTAAGGAGAATAATTGATACTAGAAATAGTGCTCTCTTCCCATTTGAAAATTTGATGTTTCATTACATATCCCAACTATTTTAGGCCACTTATATTTTTTCTAGGCACTGAAAGACATAATTAATGACATCTTCTCCTTATTCTACTCACATACCACACAAGGAAATGAAAATATAGCAGTAGCCCTGTGGTCAAGTACAAGTATAATTTTTCTTATCAGCAATTACTCTATTAGAGGGAAAAATAATTTAATGGCCACAAACACGAAACAATGGATTCTTTGTTATTTCGTTTTTCTAGAGGGAATAAGAATTATTTCACCTCCTTTTCCATTTTTTAACTTGAATGAAAACATATGCAGAGAAATGCACCACTGTACTTGTCTAGCTGCATGGAGTTTCAGCAAGGACACCTGTATGATTGAACAGCTATATCGAGAAGCAGAGCATGAGTGACACTCAAAGCCATCCTCTAAGTTCCCTTCTAGTCACCCAGAGGAATCGCTAAGTTTTCTCGTCTGGATGGACATACATATTCCTTGATGTTTGTATAAACTGAAGTACTGATTATGTATCCTCTCGTGTTTGGTTTCATTTATTCAACATTATTGTTATGTATAGTTGTAATACATTTGTTTTCATTGCTATATGATGTGGGCAGAATACAAGTTATTTCTCTTTTTACTGTGATGAACGCTTAGACTGTGGATGGTAACATGCTAGACATATTGTGCTACCTCTTCTTTGGCCTGATTTTTAAGTTATATAAGACTTTTGTGAAGCAAGCTTAATGAAAATGTAAGACAGCTTTGTTACAAATGTTTCAAGTAGTCAGAGAAGGAGCAGTAGAAGCAAAGCAAGATTTACAGAGTGGCTGGAAGAGACTATTGATTCAGTTGGAGATGAAAGAAATGACGAGAAGACTGGATTCACATAGCTACAGAGGACTCAGCAGTTTGTGCCTCTCTGCGTGAGTCTCCAGATACTGAAACTTTTCACATTTTTTGAGGGCTAAAAGCAGGCTAAAGAATGCGCATAACTAATTTGGTGAAAGCAAACTACTATCTACATTGCTACTAGTTGGTGACATCCCAGGTAAAGGATCAAGGAACAGACAGGGGGCCTCCAAAATTTGCCATTATCTGTGATCTTGTATCCAGCTTGCCAGAACTACCAAGGAAGACAGGTCTCCTTAGGCTTTGTTCTTTTATCTTTGCTCCCTTGGAACAGCAGGCTTCTGGTGCATATTACGACAATAGAGAAGAGAAAAAGAAAATAGCATGGGTACCACTTTCAGGATTCTCTCAGATTTACAGGAATAGTGCTCATGATAATGATGGTGATGGTGATGACAATGGCAATTGCTAAGCTGATTGTACCTTCCTTTTTTCTCTTCCCTCACTTTCTCTGTCTCTTTCTCTCTCTGCCTCTCTCCAGAGTGCTGAACATCAAACCCAGGTCTTAGCACATCACAGATACTAGTTCCATGCTTCCGAGCCATACCCCTCTACTCCTCAAATCTTATTTTACTAATACTTTTTACTTGAAAAGCAAGTAAAAGTCAGTCTGCTATTATTTCAGTCTTTTCTTGAACATGTGAAGGCGAAGTAGAATATGCAGATGTGAAGCAGTTTTATGTTTTCAGATTATGAAATTGTATATGTGGAAATATAAATTATTTTAATAACACTGAACTTTTATTTAGCGTTTCCACACAGATAAGCAAAGGTTGATTTTTAGTGTCAGTAAAATTTTTCTCTGAAATATACGCAAGTTAAATTTGGTGGTCTTTATATTTTACTAAAACTTCATATAGTTGTTTTCTTTTTTAAAACGTATTTAGAACATTAAATGTGTCAGGGTCTGCAGAGTCTCCCTACACAGATCAGATTCCTAGTGATCTCAGCACACTCCAGGGGTGAGACCAGTACAGCAGGCCAGGGATTGAATCCCTAACCCTTCTGTCTGCCTAAGTAGGTGATTTAATCATCTGAGCTATCTGCCTGGCCCCTATAGTTATTTCCCACCCATGTTTGTTTATGGTCTCCACATTATTTCTTCTTCAGTGCACAAACTTTATTTCACTTGTGTACATGAACACTGTAAAATTCCAACTGTCACAGCCACTCAGACATGCATATATTATAGCTTAATAAATAAATCTTAATATCTACACACATACCTCTCTTAGTCTTTGTTCCTCTACCCCAGTAACACTAATAATCTATTTTATTGAAATTCCTCATTATTTATAAGCACTGATGAAACGTCTGTCATTTGGTGAAGGTCCTGCAAAAGATGCGAGTCTACTTTCCATTGCAAAAATATATCATTTCCTCTCCAAATTAAGATGTTGTTCAACTCCTTAATCATTTGTTCCTTCCTTGCACTAGCATCTATTTGTTTCCCGTTGTCTCCTATGAACCAGATTTCTAGTTTATTTTATGACTGTGATGGAGAGCACAGACACTGAAATATTTTTGTAACATGTGTTATGCCAGAAATGCTATCGCTTAACATGGAATTGTTACTTTTCAAGTTCAAGTTGTGGTAGACAGTGAATACAATTCTTTTGTTCTTTCTTTCTTTCTTTCTTTCTTTCTTTCTTTCTTTCTTTCTTTCTTTCTTTCTTTCTTTCTCTCTCTCTCTCTTTCTTTCTCTCTCTGTCTCTCTCTGTCTCTCTCTCTCTTTCTTTCTCTCTCTCTCTCTCTCTCTCTCTCTCTCTCTCTCTTTTGTACTTTAGTACAGGATATACAGGGTCTCACTATGTAGATCAAACTAGCAGTGATCCTCCTGTTTTCACCCTCCCAAATGCTGAGATTACAGGTGAGAATCACCATGCCCAGTCTCTATTGCTGGTTTAGCTTGCCCTAGGGTGGGGCCAGCCTAAGGAGATCCGTTAGTCCAATGGGCTATCTGGCCAGCCCCTGAATACAATTTTTTAAAGACAGTCTTTCAGTATATTTGAAGCTGGTCTTGAGTTCAGTATATAACCTAAGATCAGCATTCTGAGTGCTGGGATTACAGGTCTGGGCCACTACCCCTGTCTGAGAAAGTGAGTACTTAAAACATTTTATTGGCAAAAATAATCACTACTAAAGTGTAAAACATAAGATTGTTTTGCTTTTGCATTTTGGGTTCTGTAAAGTTCAGGAAAGCAGAAAGGAGCAGAAAATGTTTCAAAAACCAGAAAAAGGTAGGCAGAGTAAATGGTTCTTCAGGGAACTAGGACACAAGGAGGACATTTATGTAAAATAAGTATTTATTTTCTTATTTCCTCCAGGTTAATCGCTAAAAGCTATACGGTGAACACAATGGTATTTCAATTCTAGAATGGATGGACCCCTCAGCAATGACTAGCTCTTCTTGTCTTAATGTAAGGAGCTACCCAGCCAAATCACTGACATCCTTCTACTTAAATAATATTTCCTGGAAGAAGAGAAATTCCTGCTTTCTCTGTAAGTCAGTTCAAGTTTTAGATAGTCAAACTCTGTTCTTATTAATTTCTTTGCATTAATTTTCTGTGCATGTATAGAACATGGGCTGAAAAGCTTAAGGTTAACTATTATTGTGAAATATACAAGCCTATATCTATTTTTGTTCACATAATGTAAGACATAAGAAGGCAACAGTTTCTGTGTTTCATTAGCAATGTTTAGCATACAAGATGTTCTAGAAAGTCCTGCAGTGAAGGAACCACTTTTACGTCAGTGATTTTTCAATTCATTTGACCAGAAGACACTTTATGTAATAGTGATTCATATTTTGCAGGACTCATTTTATATGACTATATTAAAACAAAACAAAACAAAACTTTGTCCTAGAAGAAAGAAGAGACTTAGGAGTTTTCTCAAAGACACATACACCTCATAGATACACAATGTGTGTAAAGTTTTTGATTATCAAGCCTTGTAAGAGTAATTTGGTGGCTGTAAATAGGAAAATAGCTTAATGCAAAGTAATAGATTGGAAAAATGAGAAACAATGCTCATGGGTAAGAGTCTTGCAGCCTCATCTGGTTTGGTTGCATTGTCGTGTCACCCCTGCTAATGTGACCCAGATCCCCTCAGCACTTATCATGTGACTGCTTGCACTGACTTTATTTGTTCTCTATAGTCTACTAGATGCAAAATGAAACTCCTGATGTATCTCCCAGAAGCCTCTATATTTATAGCAACAGAGCTAGAGAGAAATTACTGCTCACTGAAGAATTTATAGAGCAAAGCAAGGGCTAGGTTTTTACCATACAAACCAGCTAACCTTTTATTATTAGTGCAGGTTTTTACCTTTTGTCCTCACAGGAGATTTTTTCTCTTTCTTCTCAGGCTTCCCAGTCTTCTTCCAAATTCTCTTAAAAGCTCTTGTTAACAATTACTTGTTTCCTTGATGTTATTCAAAATGGTACACTTCAGTCCATTTATGTACTTAGAGAAATGGGAAGTACCTTAGATGTTTCATGGTACAAAGACAAAAGTGGTCTTTTATTGAATTTTAATATTTATCAGCAGGTATTTGCAGTACTTTTCTGTGAGCAACCTCTTTATGGTCTAGCTCTATGAACCAGCTTATACAAGTATTACTTTCTAAAATATACACCAACATCTTAGTAAAGGAATACCTTCCTATTGATTTTATGGCAAAAAGCTAAGGACTAGGCATGTAGATCACTGGTAATGTGTGTGCCTGACACGTGCTAAGAACTGGGTTCAACCCACCTAGCTAAACCTACGTTTAGAAGTTTTTTTATGAGTACTCGTCAGTTCCCTGACAAAGAAAAAGGCCTTTAGGTTAGATTTTGGTTAACATAAAATTGAAAGTGCACTTCAACTATAACCTCCATGTCTCTAAGCTGTTCATTGTTTAGAATTTAATTTTTTAAAAAAAATTTTCAGAGATTCTGCTTTGAAATTTTTCTGAGGTAATAACTCCTAACAAAATTTTTTCAGAGTCAATAAGGACCAGTTCTTTATCAGAAACTCTTGATTTTAACAGCTTTATTTCTTTTCTGCTGCTAAACAAGGGTCTACTGGACATCTTAAAATGCAAGGATTAAGACAGGTAAAATAAAGTGCATTGAAAAATTAGTGTGTTCCACGAATTTTTTTATTAGAATAAATGATTTATCACTAACACCTAAATTTCTTGTATTATGCAAATTATCATTGCTGAATGTGTTCAAATGCCTTGCTGCAGAGAGATTGTTATGATTACATACTGCTTAGTGTAGCACATATTGATTTAAAACATATCCATTTTATTAATTTTTAGCTGAGTAATTTTTTTTCAATGATACCTACCAATATTTCCAGTGCCAAAATGGGATCCTCCATGGATTTGCAACATACATTTATCAGGAATTATTGTTCCTGATGTTGAGATGTATTGTTTTCTTTACTTTTTAATTGTCATGAATATACCTGGTACTTAATTAGTGCATCCTGAAGCAAGGGATCTATTGCCTCCTGAGGCCAGCTGCTTCAGCACCATTTATGAACCTTCAGGAAACCAAACTTCAGTGACAGCCAGTCTAGCAATGCTACCTTTAAAAATGGAAAGTGACTTTAAAAGTCATACAATGAAGGTATGACAAATGTGAATTGAAACACATTTTCACTAGAGACTTGCATATGTACTTAGATTTCCTATTTCCAGATGTCAAACAGGCAATATATTCCCCTCAAAATTGCATTATAATTACCAAATGTGACAGTCACCCTGGGCAGCTGGTGGGTAGATACTGCATTGAATCTAATTTCTGATAAATATATTGAGGGTGTAATTACTTATTACTAAGGGAATAAGTGAGTTTTGCGAAAACTTTCCAAGTTTTCTTTTTCAGAAATTTTATTGGAGGCAGTGTAAAAAGCGTGCAGTCCTTTGGAATATATAGGTGGAATGGGCAGTGCTTAAATTGTATAGGTGCTATATAGGGGTGATTTATAAGTGCATATGTACTATAGCATCTCAGTGATGTATGTTTAAGTGTTAGGTGAATATTATGTGCACTCTGTGTTTAAAAATTAAAAAAATGTCTATCTTTCCCTATGCTGGGTGACTTCTCTGAGGATATTAATGCCATGATATTTTCTGTCTGGAATCATTACTTGTCCAGCTGCAGTTTCTTTTCTTTTTTTATGAACAGAAGATATTTATTAGGGGAAAGAAAGCTGCTGTCCGAGAGAGGGACAGGAGGGGTGTCTCGAGTGGGTTTCCTCCTCTAGCTGCAGTTTCTATTGTACAAAAATGAAAATGAATTGCAGGAGACATGAAATTGTAATGAAGTTCTCAGTGTGAAAATGGAAAAGTAGAAATACCGTTTCACTGAGGCATTTTACTGAGGATAAAGATGTCATAGGTACTTGTGCTTTGGACAAGACTAGAAAATATTCTTCCTATAGTTTTAGAGTTATTTTGTCACTGCTGTAAACTTGGTAAGTTTTGTCCCATGTGTGTTTGCCCCCTATTTAACAAATATCTCAAATTAGTAAACAGAAGACATAATTGTATTATTTTCAGAGGGTGAAAGTTAAGATTTCATTGATACAGTTCATGAACAAAACCTTTGTACAAATCTGTTGTGTTCATTTATGTGAACAAAAATGGTAGTCTAAATTTCTGGGTTCATAAACCAGCCTGCTTAAAAGCATACAGAAAAACGTAACAGTTCCTGAATACATAAAATTTGCAGAAACAGTATTTTTCTTAATTCAAAATTAACGTCATGATCTAGATCGAAGGAAAGGTAATATTATTTCATGCAGCATTAATTGATGTTATTAAGAAAAGCTCATAATTTAATTTTTAGTCCTCAAAATACAGAATTTTATTTGTGTGGATGTATCTCTTTGTAAGAAGATCTACATAAGATTTTTTGTTGTTGTTTTTAAGTAGAATACAGGCCCTGCCGGGGGTGGTGGCTCATGCCTGTAATCCAGCACTCAGGAGGCTGAGGCAGGAGGATTGGTGCGAGTTTGAGACCAGCCTGGGCTACAAAAGTGAGCTCAAGGCCAGCCTCAACTGCATAGCAAGACCCTGTCTCAAAAAAAACAAAACAAAAAACAAACAAACAAACAAACAAACAAAAAGAATACAGGCCCTCCCACTCTGAAGACTGCTGGAGGGACCTAGTAGGCTGGACCCTGCAACCCTAGCCTTCCTGCCAAAGTTCCGCTGAATCTGGTTGCCTCTCCTCACCCTGAAGATTACCAGGGAGACTCAACAGAACTAGTCATGCCCCACAGCCTTCCTACTGGAGTTTGGCTGATCCTGGATGCCCATCCTCAGCATGAAGACCACCAGGGATATGTGACCACCACAGCGACCTGCAGGAGTGTTGGGAGCATTAACCCGTGTCAATCCACCATTGGGAAAGCTGTGCACAACTTTAGCCTGCACACATCATGATTGGAGAATTCTTGAACTGTGACTTGACCCCCTCTCTTTAATGAGATAGAAACCACACTGAAGGTCACACAGCAGGAGCTTTGGTGAGCCTACCCTGCCCTCCCACTCTTCTGAGAGCCTTGCTTCCCTGCCCCCTTCCCATTTACCCTCACTAAAATTACCCAAAAAATGACAAAAGGAAGGAACAAAAAGCAATCTCAGCCCTCTTGCCCACCAAAAACAAGTGCAAGAGACAAGGTCCCAAAACTTGGAAGTCACACATCTGAAATTTTTGAGATGATAGCAACCAAAGTAAGAAATACCTGCATCAGGAAGAATCTTGGCAGACTCTGGAAGGCCTGTGGGATTTTAGAAAGCTCTGACATTCCTCAGTCCCTAGCACACAGATGTGGCGCTTCTTCTGGTGCTGTTCCAAAGTTTTAAGAACTTAGGTGAATTCTGAGTGGTCTGTGGGATACAGAAGAGCTGTGATCTGTGGGCCTAGCTCAAGTAGGTGCGGAGCTTTCTTGGAGCCACTTAAGAACTTTGGGAGACTCTGGGAAGCCGGCAGGACTCTGTCTGGATGATTATTGCAAGCTGCAAAAATGCTAAAACACAGGAGCAATAGGAAATCTCAGTCCTCTAAGCCACCTAGAACAATTTCAGGAGACAAAGACATACAAGAATGTGGAAATCACACACCTGAAATCTCTACAATTATAGCAACTGAAGTAAAGAAACAAGTGAATCAAGCTATAGAAGAAATAAGAGCAGAAATAATCTCTCAAGTTGAAAAAGAAAGGACAACAATCATGAAAGAATTGTTAAGAATAGCTAAAGGATATATAGATAGAAAACTAGAGGAGAATAGAAAAATGATGGAAACACTGAAAGAACAACACAGGAAAGAATTAGAATGCATGAAACAGATTCAACCAGCTATCAAGGATATTAAGAACTCCATTGAGAGCTGGCAAAACAACTTGAATGAAACTGAACATAGGCTTTCTGACTTCAAAGACAGTGTTGCAGCTAAAGAATGTAAAATGAAAGATCTCTTAAATTCAACAAGGAACCAGGAAATAACAATTCAGCAGCTACAAGATGATACAAAGAAAAATAATATAAGAATAATAAGTTATTCTTATTTGGAAAATGTGTAATATATGTATTATTGTATGTTACCATGTTTTTGTTTTCCTTCTGTTTTTGCTCTTCAAAATAAAATAAAATTATAATAAAAATAGTGGATGTCAATGAAGCAGCAAGAGACAGCACAAATGACATAAAAAGACTATTTATAGGAGTTCTAAGAGAAATTTTCCAAACGTGAGAAAAGAACCTTACTAAAAAGTAAGTGAGGCATACAGAACTCTATACAGCCATAATGACAATAAATCTGACCTAGACACATAATAATCAATATTTCAGAAATTTAGCCAAAAAAGTATAATATTAAAAACTGCTAGAAAGAAAAAAACAGATAACATAAAATGGGAAGCCCATTAAAATTATGGCAGATTTATCAACACAGCTCATCAAATCAAGAAGAGCTTGGAATGAAGTATTTCATGTCCTGAAAGAGAATAACTTCCAACCCAGATTGATGTTCTCTATAAAACTATCTATCAAATTCAGATCCTTCAATAACAAAGAACAACTGAAGAAATTCTTGATCACCAAACCAACCCTGCAAAGAGTACTAGTAGATATTCTAGAAAGAGGCAAAAGTGATCACATCTTCAAGAACAACAATAAGGAATTACCAAACAGAGCAAGTAATTAAAAAGAAGGAAAAATTATAGAACCTATAACAGGAAAATAACATAATAAAGATAAAGCAATACATGTCAGTTGTAACCATAAATGTAAGTGGCCTCGATTCACCAATGAAAAGAAACAGATTAGCACAGTGGATTAAGAAATAAAATCAAACAATATACTGAATACAAGAGACACACTTAACTCGAAAGGAAATTTACAGATGAAAAGTCAAAGGATAGAAAACAATCCTCCATGTCACAGGAAATCAGAAAAAAGCAAGTGTGGCTATCATGGTTGCTGAGATTATTAACTTCAAACTCCAAATCATCGAGATATAAAAAGGGTCACTATATAATTGTTTAGGGAAAACTGCAAAAGGAAGATATAACATTAATAAATATGTATGCACCCAGTGGAGGTGCGCCCTCCTACATAAAACAAATTTTAATGGGCATGAAAAACCAATTGGGCCATTGTTTTGTTTCTTTTTTTCTTTAAATTAGTCTTGGTTGTTTTTATCTAGTAATCTGAGCATCTGATTTGAAGATAGCATCATGTAATGCAGCAGTCATTGTGGAATTCCTATCATTTTGTTTAATGAAATCTTGTATCATTTCTAATGCTGTTTCTTTTTCTATCACTAGTTTGTATTCTTTAGAAATAAAAATAAAAAAAGAATAGAAAGAACAGCACAAAAAATTAGAAATGATTTAGAATTTCATTAAGCAAAATGATAGGAATTCTGAAATGGTCATTATATTGCATATTATTATCTTCAAATTAGTTGTTTAAATTCCCAGATATAGCCCTCTCAAATTGCTTACAATTATTTTTAAAAATCAAAAAGGAGGAAACACATTTAAGCATTAACTGTTCCTTTCATTAAAGTTTAGTTAAATAAGATAGAGTAGGATAATTTTGTTAAATTGTATAAAATTTGGTTTCCAAGACTTAAGTATTTATCAAAAGCTGTAGTTTGAGAGTTTTATATGTCAGTGCTCTTGGACTTAAGGAGGACTTTGGTCCCTGAATAAGATTGCAATGATATTTGCATGGTCAAAGTTAAACTCTGTTATGGTTCTGGGAAAGTATGTCTCATACTGGCTAGAACTCAGACCTCAGAAAGTATTCAGCTTCTTAGACTTCCTACATGGTCCAGTGTTGACTAGTCTTGTAGTAGTTCAATATTTTCAGATGTTACTTGATGACATGCTCATAAAAAGTGGTTGCTTTGCTTAGAATTGGATGAATGAGGAGAAGACACTAATTGTACTGGGGCTTGAGCACTCCATCTAAGTAGCTTAAGAAAAGATTTTCAAATTCCTAATCAATCAACGTCAACATGCTTTATAAATTTTTTATTTTTGAAAAAGAATAAAATATAGTAAAAAAAATAGAAACAACACAGAATTTCATTAAACAAAATGTTAGGATTTCAACAATGGTTGTTGCATTTCATATTGATTTCATATTAGTGGATTGAACAACCAGATATAAACATGTACAATTGGTCAGAAATAAAAGTAATAAAAACAAGAAGAAGAAGGCAAAGAAAAATTAACTGCTCCTGTCAACAGACCAGTGGAAATCAGCAGTACAATTTGGGGGATTTATTTTGCAGGATTTGTGTGTTCATAACACTAATTTTAAGCTGGGCATGGTGGCTCACGCCTGTAATCCCAGCACTCGGGAGGCTGAGGCAGGAGGATTGGTATGAGTTCAAGACCAGCCTGGGCTACCAAAGTGAGCTCAAGGCCAGCCGGAAGTGAATAGCAAGACCCTGTCTCAAAAAAATTTATTTTAAAGAAGTTATTGTTCCATTTATCAGTATTTGGAGTTGGAGAATATTAAGCTTTTACTGTAGTCCATGATTAGAATATAGAACAAAAATCTATTGATGCCTTTTATTTACCTTTATAATTTTATCTTTCTCCTTGAAGACTCTGTCAACTCTGTGAGTCAAATCATTTCCTGTGCTCATAACATAAGGAGAATCTATTTTTTTTAGGAATAATTCAAAGCTTATCTTTTTTTTCTTTAAAATAAAAAAAAAATACAAAGTGACTTATGACACTTGGGAAGTGTCTGGCTTCTGGCACAAGGTAAATTCAAAGGCATTTTGTGAACACTGCAATTCAAACAGCTGGGAATGAAGAAAAATAGACTTTACAGAACATCCAAAGCCAAATATAGGAGAAGGAAAACTAGAATAGTCTGTCCATTTCCTTTGTACGCATGGCTGTGCTCAGAACAGATATCGTGAGGGCAGTAGGTCTGAGAAGATAAGGCTGTTTTCCTTTTATTGAGCAGTTCTATTATAAGACAAGGGCAAACTATGCTCATAAAGTAGCAGAAACCTGAGTCAAGTTGTATAGATTGCAAAGGCCTCTTCCTGATGCTGATTAATGTTATCACAGGAGACAGCAAAAATGAGAATATTGCCTACTCGTAAATTAATAGGATATGCTAAAACATACCACAAGGGAGACACTGCCTATGCTAATATCACATAAAAGAGATTGCTCCTGGCAAATGGTTCATGGTAAAGAGTTTTCTACATTATATGTAAACTCTAGGAGATACAACTTAATGTACTTCATGAATTTTTGATTGAGAAAAAATCATTTGCAGAAGATAAAAGTGTTATGAGAAACCCATATGTCCATTTTTATTATATATAAAAAGTCAATTGTGAGCTATTTGAAAAAAATATAAACTAAGTTACTGTATAATGCCATAATCAAGTCGGCTCAGAAGTGTAGGTCTCTGCATTTGCTGCAGAAGTCAACAGATTATTTCTGTGTTCAGAGTTGTCACTTTGCAGTGCAATTGCTGGTGGAAGTTAGGTGTACCTTATGTTAGGCTGATTCATTGGTGTAATAATTCTTGGAAACTCAGGCAAGAATCTGCTGGAATGATTTCAGATGAGCTCTAACTTTTTACTCCAAATTCAGTTTTTATCAGATTTTCCTTAATAGTTGAGTGAGAAAAACGGCTTGAAATGACAAAAAAAAAAAAAAAAAAAAAAAAAAAAAAAAAAAAAAAAAAAAAAAAAAAAAAAAAAAAAAAAAAAAAAAAAAAAAAAAAAAAAAAAAAAAAAAAAAAAAAAAAAAAAAAAAAAAGGAAGAGAATGCAAAAACTGGTTGAAAAAAATGTAATTAAAAAGAGACATATTGAGACATTGTTATAACAATATCCAAATTATGACTCAGACTTGGAACTCCAGGATGTATTGAAATAAATTTATAAACATACAAATAGTCCTCTGTAGAACCATCCAGTAATATTTTCATAAAGCAGATAGTATGTATATATTTTGTTGCTATCTTTTCATTGTTGTTGATTCCAATATTTGGGAGGCAGGATCCTTTCTAGTTTTTTTTTTTTTTAACTTTACCTTGTATGTATGACAAACTGATTAATCTAATCCTAAATATTTGGTTGTGTGAATGTTCTTTGGCCGTTCCCTAGATCACTACCCTGATCTGTAATTTTTATCAAGGCATCGTACTCCCTTTTGACAGTTTGATTAATAGCTGCCATTTTCATTTTACCTAGCTTTTTTTTTTTTTTTAAATGCATTTACACTCATTGCTTATTCCGATCAGATTCTATGGCTTCTCAACATACAAGCTCTTTATAAACTTTTGCTTTTCTACATAGGAAGATTCATTTTTCAGCCCTTTTAAAACAATGGAATTCTTTAAGAGTCTTGGTCTCTCCCCTTGCTTTAGTTACAGTGTCCCTCGGTAAAGTCTTACATTTTATGTCTTATATTTAATTATCTTTAAATTCTTTTATCTACAGGTAAATCTATGTCCTGACTTTAAGACTAGCTTAAGATCAGATTCACTTCACTAGTCTTGAGGTATTTCAGATGTAACTTGAAACAAACATCCTCCTTTCTGAATCTTGCTTAATCCTTTCTGCAAAGCTGAAACTTGCACATTCTACTTAATTCCCAAGGATCACATTTTAGGATCACTTATAACTCTAATCCTCCCCTTTGCACATTCAGTTACTTTTATATTCTTTTGATTCTGTACTTCTTTCATAGGCATGAATCCTTCTGTTTCTTCCTTTTCCCCTAAACACAAGTTTTACTAAAACTCAAAATATCCCTGCTCCGAAGGAGTTTTTCTTAGGTACAAATTCAGGATATCATTACCTTGCTTTAAACTATCATTTGTATTGACTCCTTTCTCACTGATATCTATTAGTCTTAGATTACTCATCTTTGCATCATCTTGCAGATGTTGACATTTTTTTTCCTGTATCCTAGTAGTTTTATTTAAGAGATCTTTTCATATCTTTTCCCCAGCTGTAATGGTGTCTTTAAGATCTAAAAGTCTATTTTCACTTTTATTGAAACTGTTTTGCCAGCTTGTGATTGAGATTTTAATTTTCGGTATATCTCTTTGAATCTGCTTTATGCTGTCTATTTCTTTCCTATATTCAGGGAGTCCATCATTTTTATATTCTCCTATTTTTTTATTAGTGTCTTCTTTAGAAGCACTTAGTATTTCTTTCATTATAGTTATCATTTCTTCTTACTTCACAAACTGTTTCTGATATGATTTCCTCTATCCCTTTCTGCAGTTTTTTTTTTTTTTACTTCAGATGCTTTTATCTCAGAGATTTCATATTTTTTTTATGTTATTGCCTCCTGCATTTGTTCCGAGTGATTTCAGGGCCTGAGAATACATTTTACTCCTTCTGTTTGTGATTTTGTATAGCACTGTATTCTAACCTTAGATGTACAGCTTTTTAGAGTTCTTACATTAGAACCAGGGATGAATCTATCAAGTTCAAACTTGTCCAGGTGGGTGTGGCTTGTGTGTGGCTGCTGTGTTCCACTTCTTCCTGCTGTAGCCCTTGGAAATGTTACCAGTGTGCTACTCTGGCAAGATGTTCTGTGCCTGAATCAGCTGGGTTGGGGGTTCTTGCCTCTAGTCTCTCCTTAAGGTGTTCTGGTTCAGGGTCCCACACTGGGGCTCTGATGGAGGAAATTCCACACACAAACCTGGCCTGGGTGTTGGCTGGGGTGAGGATCCAGAGGGCCGCCTCTTGTCCTACTCATATGCCAGGCATGGGTCCTGCTTGTAATTACAAATACACTTTTAAAATGCAGCCTCTTGGGACACTTGTGATCCATAGTATAACGATATGCTTGACTAGTTCTTTCAGAGACGAAGCTCCCTTTCATCTCACAGACAAATTCCATATGCAGATTATAGCTAATGTGTTTCTTTTCCCAGGCAATATCTTGCATATTAAACTAATTACTTCATAACAATGCTATCACACAAAATAGTTAAGATATAGAATTGTCAGACATTTCTGCAAAACTTTTATGTAAAGAAACTTTTATTTGATGTGACTTAAATTAGATTCACAAGGCAAAGCCTGACCTAGACATCAGCATGGAGGGAACAATGTAAACGCCTTTACTTGTGAACAAAAGACTTTAATGTAGTCTTTCCAGAAAAGTTCCCGATAGCCACATTCTTTCAGGTCACTTTAGGAATTAGTGGCCATAGTTAACAGGTTCATCAAAATTATTCCACAGTATTAATGTACAAAGTAAAGCTTAAATAAACTGAAGTAAGGAATTATAATTCTAATCATTTTATTATTCTCCCTTTATAGACTTTGAGTCCATGAAAATGCTTTCTTTGCTCTGTAATGATAAGCAATTTTACTCCCAGTCTGAATAGCATGACACTGATGAACATCTGTGAATGAATCAAAAGCAGGGTAAATATACAAGACAGCAAATGATTTTTAAGCTCAACAGCCCATGAACAATAACTGTAATTAAACTCAACATAAAAGAAAAAAAGAGAGAAGATGTAGTGTGAAACCAAAAATACCACCACAGCAGCAGAACTGTCTGTAAAGATTGAAGGAAACCAGCAGATCACCCAAGAACTGCAGAAGCCTCTTTGCTTCTCGTTCACCATAATTGATCATTTTACATGTCATACTTCCTTTTCTTCCCCCTTGAATGATACGAAGGCTACATTTATGGTCAAAATGTCCTTGAATATATTTACTGGATTTTGATGTGTATAACAAGTGACTGAAAGAAATAAGGGACACCTCAAATTTTCTTCCTATATGGTTTCTGGTGGGGGATTCATTTTGCCGTGCAATTTTCTGCATTTAATGGGAGCACAGCAATGGAAAGTGCTGTTCAAAAAGATAGTTTATCATTTCCCTTGTTTGCTCCCAGCTTTTTCACATCCAACACATTATTTATGTGAAGCTTTTCTTGCTGATCTCGTTTTCTTGTCTCCCTGTCATTCTTTGTGGAAGGGCCCTGACAGTTCATTGATGCTTTTATAGAAGCTGACCATTGTGTTTTCCAGATGCAGCATTAAGAGCGTGGTGAGAAGTCACAAGAAACACATACACATTGCAGCGTGATTAGTTCCATAACAGCACATAGAAATTGAAGGTTAACACAGCAATCCAAGTAGCCGCTTCTGTATTATTAATATGAAAGAAAAAGCCTTCAATATGTCTGACTCCTCCATAATAAAGCATCTTTCACAATGCAAGCTTGATCAATTCCAGGAAGGTATAATAGTCCAGCTGCAACTAATGGGATGTGTGAGAAAGATGTGAACAAAAAACAAATCAATGCAAAGCAAAGGGTGATGACCTTGTTTTGTGCACAAGCAAGGAGAAATATAAAGCCACTTCTCTCTCTTATGAAGTAAATAGAGTTAATCGAATAAAGTCATTTTGTATTAGCCAATGAAAATCTCTTTCTGATGTGGTCATGACATTAGCAGAAATGATAGGAAAAAGAATTCCATCAAAATTGAGAACCGGTAGGAAACAGCCAGTGTATTGTTATTGAATTTTCTGTTTTACTGAGAGGCTAGCACTCAGCTCTGCAGCGTACTGAATAGCTCCCATGGAGTTCTATCTGGATATTAAGACCCATGTTGGAAACACAGTACAATAAAAAGACTAGATCTCAAGACTTATGACCTTACATTCAAATCCTCATGGAATTTGAGTGACTAGCTAAATTATTTACAGCCTCTGAGATTCTTATTGCAAAACTGGGGATGATAATAACTAGTTAGAATTCTGGAAGAGGATATAAGTGAAAATCTATAGATCATCACAACATCTGTAGAGAAATTGAAGTCCAATATAAAACCTATAGAGTATATTATACATGTAATACAGGGTATTTCTTATCAAGTGTTAAGAGCTCAATGAATGTTAAGCCTTTACTCTGTTTCCTTGCTTTTATCCTAAAAGTGAAATCTAATATCACTGAAAACTTTTATGCATGCTAGTTTACTTTTATTCAAGTTATTTCATTTATATCTAAGCACCACTGATTATTTAAATTTTAAGTCTCTTTCCTCTGCATTCACTGTTACATTAGCTTTCTTTGTAAAATAGCTTGTCCAAATAAGTTCTGAGAGTAAATCCTAGAGGGATTAGAATTCAGATATATCTGCTTTCTATGTTCTTAGCCACACTTAAATTTCTCTTTCCTCATTTACTGAATAAGAGACATATGAAGATTTATTTCAGCCAAAATTATTTTCTTTACTCCTTTGGCCCATGTGCTTGCCTGATTCCTGGTTTCCATGGGTGATCTTCCAGCTCTCAGAACATCTCCTGCCCTGTATTATGTATTCTTATATAACAAATAAGCACAAAACTAAGCCCCTTAAAAATGTGTATTTATTACCTCTGATTGGCTATATGTCAAGAAGAGTGGTGAGACCTCGGTGTGTTCTTAAGGTCATAGTCGCTGACAAGCCTGAAATCAAGGTATTTGATAGAATCTATGTAGCATAAGTTGGGAAACGACCTACTTCTAGGCTTATTCTTTGGTCACTGGTCATATTCAATTTCTATTTATCTCATGGAATAAAGAGCCTTAAATTTGACTTTTGTCTAGATGCTGCTGTTAGGGACTGAGTTGTGTCTTCCTAAATTCAAATGTTAAGTTTCTAATTCCTAACATGAGTACATTTGGAGATCTGGTCTTCAAAAAGGTAATTAAGGTTAGATAAGGTTATAAATGTGGGCCTCTATCTATTTAACAGGATTAGGGTACTTAGAAAAAGATAAGATGTCAGAGATTTTGTTTCCTGTGCATATTTCTCAGAGATGGAGCAAGGTACTTGCTATCTGTAACTTCAACAGAGAGGTTTTACTAAAAACTCATGGGGCCTTATCTACAACTTTGAAGAAGACAATTTATTGTCACTTAAGCTACCTGCTCTGAGCACTGTGTTCATTTATTTGGTTATGGAAGCTTGAGAAGACTGCATAGATGATCATTCTTAGCTATTTGTCATGTGGACTCTCCAACACAAAAGTTTGCTTCTTCAGTGTGTAGAAACTTCTAAATAAGAGGAAGTCCTAGTTGTTAATTCTTTTAAGTATTTCCCCTGCAATTTGCTTTTTGTTCATGAAATGTTTGCCTACCTTGATGTCATCAAGATTTCCACCTACTTTCTCTTCCATGAGATTTAGTGTTTCTGTTTTATTTTTTTTATTAATTTTAATAGGAAAGAAATAAAGATGAGACAGTTTCAAAGCGCATTAGTAGGGCAGACACAATAATTAATACAATACATATCATTTGACTTTATTGTGTTTTTTTCAGAGTACATGCTGAAGACATGATAACTTTTCTAAACACTATAGTACAAATATTTCTTCTCATTGAACTGAGAGAAAGTAGTTACATGTATAGTCCAATAGTCCATAATAGTAGTGGGTTATCAGAAGAACTGGCAATGTTAAAAGCCATCGACCTGAGCCTTTTATGGCTCAACATAGTAACATGGCTTTATTTTTTGTACCTCATGGTTACATTTTCCTGCTGGATGGTTAAGGTCAAGTTAAAGCAAGACCTATATAACATAAAATGTAACTTTTGTATCTGACCAGGTCAGTCAAAACCACTTGAGATTTACCCTGAAACCATGTACAACATTTTGTAGAACTTTTGTGAGTGTTGGCCATCTGGATGAGTCATGGCCATTGCTTGACCAGTTTGGTTTCTGTGAAAGCCTGAGAGGGGGTCAGCAAGATGGTTCAGTGGTCTAAAGTGCCTGTTTAGGCAAGTTTAGGCATCTGCAGGGACCACAGTTAGATCCCCAGGACCACATGCTGAGCCAGCCCCACCCCCAGGGCAGGCTGAGCCGGCCATAATAAAAGAAAGCTTGAGAGAGTGCTTTCTTTCTAGGTGACTCTCCTTAGGCACATTATACATCATTAATCCTTCTCCTTTGCGGTTCTATAATCTCCTTGAAAAGAAAATTTGGGACACTGCTGAGTTATAGGATGTTATAGTACAGGTTCTTTTATGTCCTGAGTCCCCACTGACCTAGAGGGACTAGGGTCAAAATATTAGCTATCTTCATTTCCCTTCTTTTTCTCTAATTTTTTGGTCTGCAAACTTAAGTTGTTAACACTCCAGAAGAGAAGCTTAGTGATACTAGTAGCCAATAACATAGGCATTTGAGCTTAACATGACTGTGTTTTTGAATATCAAATGCCTTAGATTTAGTCTGGACCCTACATTTTCCATCAATCATTGATATTCTAATAAATCCCTATAAAATGTGATAAAAACAATTATGAATTTTACACAGAAATTTAGAAATGCAACCATACATAAAATCACAGCAGGTCAATCCTATGCCATTTTTTCCTTGTCTCTTGTTCTCTTTTGTTACTTTTTTTAAAAAAACAAACATTTTCTTGAGAGAGAGAGTATAGCAACAATTTATATAACATCAGAAGCAGCATGCATCAACAAGACAAGAATAACAGGTGTTCCATGTGTGGTTTTAGTGTAACACATGGCTATCCTTAGTGTAGTTGCTTGTTTCACGGATATTAGCACATAGAGTTAGTCAGGGTGAGAATTCTATCAATTAACTGCTAGTTTCAAAATTCTGTTGGAGATTCTGGGGACCATTGTCTGAATCATCTTGTGTAAATAAGTGCACAGTTTTGGCCCTGCCGTGTTTCCTATTTTCTCTTTTCTTTCTTTCTTTCTTTCTTTCTTTCTTTCTTTCTTTCTTTCTTTCTTTCTTTCTTTCTT
>PVJA010018394.1:0-19196 GCA_004027025.1 Myocastor coypus | reverse complement strand
TTCTACTTGCTGTCTCTTCATTGTTTAATCCTTAAATTCTGGATTTCCATTTAGCTGTTTTATATCTTTGCAAAAAAATCAAGGTTTTTTTTTGTAGGGGGGAGGGTCTACTAAGTGTTCAGTGTCTCACTATCAGATAGGACTTGTAGTGATCTGCCTATTTATAGTCTCCCAAGAGCTGGGATTACGTGCTATCATGTCCAGTCTCAATTGCCATCTTAGTGAGCTCTACAGGTGGGGCCAACACAGTAGGTTCAGAGATCAAATGCTCGGCCCCTGTTCCTGCTTATAGGAGCTTTGCTCTGCTAAGTTATTTGGCCAGCTCTAGTGTTTCTGTTTTAATGTTTAGATGTTTAATCCATTTTGACTTTAGTTTAGTGACTAGTGATAGACCTGGGTCAAATTTGAGCTTCTGATATGTAGAGAGACAGTTCTTCCAGCACCATTTTGTTACAGAAGGCTATCTTTCTTCCAATAAACATGTTTGGTCCCATTAAAAAAAAAAAAAAAAAAAGGTTTTGTTTCATTAAAGCATTCAAGCAAAGAGTTCAATGGAAAATCTGCTAGCAAGACAAAATTCATAATAATAAAAAGCTAACCCTGGAAGTTATTTCCCATCAAATTGACTCCATTTTACAGGTGAAATGCAAGTTATTTGAAAGGAAGAAATTTCTTGAGTTTGGGAATGCAAGAAAGTAGGAATATCTGGGAGCTACCTTAGGACCTACTTAGTACATTTTGACTCTTAAGAGCATGTGAGAACTTCTAATTATTTGTGTGATTATGGAGCTAAACGTTAATTGCGGATCTCTGAGTACTCATTAGGTTTCCTCTCGAACTAACCATTTATTACTTCCCCTTTGTCTCCTGTTTTAGAATTACTTTATAGCCTCTCCATAGATTTTTTTTTCTTTTAGTATGAGTGAGAACTAAAAAGAGACATACTTTCTCTGGTGATTCCTTCCACTTCAGTATTCCTGTCTGTAGGATTTAGGCCTAGCTAAAATTTGAATGTGTTTTTCATTTACAGTTTTACTTCACTCTTCTTTACCTCTCCTCAGTCTATTAGGACTGGAATCAGCATCCTATTTGAGGAAAAGAGATACTAACTTATAAGGCTCTATGATAAAGCTGACAAGGATTTGCTCCTTACATATTGCACAGAAGAAACATCAAAACCAAACAAATTCTTCTGGACAAACCCTACTTTCCACTATTGTCTTGCTACAGATTTTAAGATTCAGTTTTGAATGGTAGAACCAAACTTAACTCTAGTCACGCAATAGTTGCAGTGTTTCCTACTCCTTTGCCTCAAGGTAGCTTACATGCTTAGGGATTTTAAGGGAGCAAATATGAGGATGCCCAATAAAAATCACTTTAATATTTTTTGAAGATACAATTTATTGCAAGGGTTTTCTTAGAGACATAAAGTAAAAAAGATCTGTAACCTAAAAATTTGTCTAATTTTTCTTCAAATACAGGTTTTTCCCCAGGAAAATTGGTATGTGTGCAGGGCACAGCTTGGAACACAGCCAAGCACTCTGGTTCTGGCAGTGTAGTAATAGAAGGACTTGTGCAATCATAATTTTGTATTTAAATCAAGTGCAGTTTCTTAATCCGTGATTAGGAAAAGGAATGTTAGGATTTTAGGGAGCTCGTTTCAGAAAGTTTGGGAATCTGTGGCCCTCCAAGCTGTATGGCTGTAAGCCAGAGCCCCTGGGGCTGCTCATTTCCTGAAACACTTGAAGTCACATTGGCAGCACAGACACTGGGACATGTGACCAATGCAGTCACATTGCTTTTGTGTCTGCTTCCTTACAGTGACAGAAACAAGCTGGATGTGGACTCCTCTGCAGTCTCAGGGATTTGGAGCTCCTGATATCCAGAAACAGGATGGAAATGGAAATTAAATCTTAGATCTTCAGAGAGCTTATCTCAGGGACCTGAACTTGGCACTAACTGCTGAGCTTGAAATTTTGCTAGCTGACTTTGCAGGATGTAGACTTTTACAGAATCTTGAGAGCACAGTGAGGAAATATCTCTTGGAATGTAGAAGATGAGCAAGTATTTCATATTACTCTGTGCAATAAGGGTCAAAAATTACGATTCCAGTGACACCGTGCTATGAGCACCTCACAAATATTATTACTCTATATTTGCACCCACTGAAGCAGAAGTCAGTTGAATGTATTTTTTGGGATTTCAGTGGGGTGCCACTTCAGATGCTACACATGGAATTCTGTCAACTACTCTACATTTACCAAGAATTTCCTGAGCGTTACTACATTTAGGTACTTTTGAAAGTATCCAGGTACATATATGCTGGTTAATAATTTTCGTGTAACTGTAGCAATGTTCCTCTAATTCTTATTTAAAAATGTAATTTCTTATAAGGAAGGTTCATAAAGCCCTGAACTACTTATCAACCAAAAGAGAAGATGATAATGAAAGTTTTTCTGTCAGGAAAAATTACGTAATTACCTAACATTGGCTATGGGTAGGTCGGTGTTTCTGTAGAAAATCATTTTACCCTAAAGAATCATAGGATTAGAAATGAGTTTAAAGGCCATGTAGTTTAACTCTCTATAAGGAAGAATTTGATACATTCTGTGAAATTTGCTGAGGTGGGAATAGGTTCATTTTTATTTAATTGCAAATTATTGATCACGCTCAAAATTAACACAGCTGGATCAAAATCATTTGGCTTCTCTTCTCTTCCCATCCTGTCCCATCCAGTCCTGTCCCATTGCTTCCTTTGTTTCCATCCCACTTCTCTTTCCTCCCCTACTCTGCTCTTCTCTCCTATATGCTCTTCTAACTCTCTTTCTCCTTTCTCTTCCTTTCCCTCCTCTTTTACTTTTCTTATTCCTCTCCTCTCCTCTCCTCTCCTTTCCTCTCCTCTCCTCTGCTCTCTCCTCTCTTTTCTTCTCTTCCCTTCCGTTTTCATTTCTATCCTTTCTTCGCTTTGCTTTTCAGACAATATCTTACTCTATATCTCAGTTTGGATTTTAATTCAATTTGTAGCCCCATATTCAGGATTCAAACTCATACTGATCCTCTTACCTCAATCTCCCCAAATGCTGGTATTATTGATGTTTGTCTCCCAGTCCTAAAATACTTTGATACATCTCCCTTTTGGTAGGTCTGCTTACAGGTTTTCCTCTTGGAAATTCAGATAAATTACCGTAAGAAGCCAAGGGTATAGACAGAGCCCATAACATATCCGTAGTTCCTTCCATGGACAACTCAGTTGAACTCCCTATTCACAAGTGGCAACAACTGAGTCAGTTGTATTTTGAGCCAACTCTAGCCTTGGTTACCATCTGGCAAAAAGAACATGAAAGATTCCAGGAGAGAAATGTCAAGAATGCACCAGGTCAACTCAGAGAACCTTAGATAATAAATGGTTGTTTCAAACCACTAAGATTTAAAGTTGCTGCATAATTGTACTTGTGGCTATTCTGGGTCTGGTCAATAACATGGAACCGAGATTTAATCCCTCTCACTGAAGCTTAGAGAATCTATTGAACACTCCTCTCCAAACAACTAACCTAGATGACCTTTAAAGTACTCCCAACTCTAAGATTCTCTAAGAAAAGATGATTTTTAAAATAGAAATATCTTAATACCAGAATAGATGGCCACCTATTTTAAGGATTAGGTTTCACACTGTAGGGCCAGTTGGTCATGAATGCAGATAACTGTACCTGGAAGTGTTCTATCAAGCTAAACAACAGTTTTCCAGTAAAAAAAAGTCTCAAAATGCTACTTAAATGAACAGAGCAAAACATGTAGATCATTATCTCTCTAAAAAAAAGTAAAATCATGGTTTCTATTATGGTAAGAGTCAAATTTGAAAACTGAAGAAAACTCTATGTGGTTAGTAATTCTTATTTACATACACTTTATTATCATATCTGGAATTATGAAAGTCAAAATATTGGTCTTTTTCATTCTTATAGTTTTTCACTAGCCATTTATGGTATTTCTAACTTTATTTGTTTCTTATTGCTTTTAAAGAGGCACCATATACAAGGTACCTTATGCAGATTTGGTTAAAATTTCAGTTATGAAATATCCCCATTTGTATGACTTTACACAAATATTTTTATTTATTGTAAGACAATGATTTTCATATAAAGTAAAAATTGGAAATTTTGACTCCAAAGTACTTCACTAGTTTTGATTGTTGGTTTGTTATTAATAGAAACTGGTTTATCTTATAAGAGAGATATTGATGTGAGATATTTCTGTGACTAAAGCTGTGAATATAACTGAAGAGCATATTTTTCTAGTATATCCCAAAACTACCTTTCATAATAATACGGACCCTCATGTTACAACTAACCTGACATATAAACCATTTGGGTTATATATAGAATGTAGCTATAACTTTCGACCAGAGTCTTCAGTTAGTCTAAATGCTAGACTCTTGTGCTTCCAAATGGTCTTACTGATAGAACTTGGATACAGAATCTCAAAGAGTTGTATAAGGGACATTGCAATGTCTTTTCCTCTATGGGATTAATTGAGGAAAGAGACTTTGAAGGCTGTGTACAGAGGGGCCTGAGCCTCCAACTGACAACTTGAGTTCCAAGCATCTCTCGGGAACAATTTGAGTTTGTAAGTAAAGGGTCCACTTATCACTACTACTGCTTTTTCACTAAGTGTTCTTACCTTTAGCTATTTATCATATTTGTCATAGAATTCTAGCCAAATTCTAGAGGAAGCTAGAATCACTGGCTGAAATAATAACCACTTTGCCTTCTGAAAGTTGATCATGGAAACACAAATTTATATAGTTCCGACTCACAGTAGGCAGTAAATAACACTAGACAAGGGTAGAGAGGAGCATGGAGCAGAAACGATGACTGACTTATGTAATATTTGTTACTCTTGGTTAATTAAATCATACAACTTAGAAAAGAGTCATGCTTTATATATTTAAGAAATCATAGTGATGAATAAGTGTTTGGGGAAAGGAGAGTTCCTGGTGCCTCTAAAATACATCATCTAGGAGCTGGTGAAACACCTCAGCAGTCTAAAGTGCCTGTGTAGGCAAGCTTAGGTAAGTGTAGGAACTGTGGGTCAATCCCAAACATCATGTGCTATAGCCATAAATAAATAGATAAATAAATTAATAAAATAATAAAATAAAATATACCATCTGGGTAGTCAACTATTTTCTTTTATAATACTCTTTTTCTTTTTTGATACAAAGTTTTGCTAAACAGTTCAGACGCCATAGTGATCTTCCTGTCTCAGCCTCCTCAGTGCTGAGATTACAGGTATATGACAGTATGCCCGGTTTTGAAGCCAGCATGGTGTGCCCTGGGTTTAGGGGCACAAACTCGGGACTTTGTGCTTGCCAAGCACGCACTTATGCCACCAAGGTATCTCCACAGTCCAAGTCACCTATTTTCTCATAGAATTTTTAAAATAAAATCTCTTTTCTTTTTTAAAGAACATAAAAAATAACAAAAAAACCACACACATTACAAACGATGCGGAATTTCACTAAACAAAATAATAGGAATTCAACAATGGTTGTTACATTACATATTGTTGTCTTCAAATTAGTTGTTCAGATGACCAGAGGTAAGCATGCAAAGTTCATCCAAAAGTTATAAAAAACATTAAAAAGAAGAAAAATATTTAAACTTTAACTGCTCCTTTTCATAGACCAGTGGAAATCAGTAGTACATTTATCCAAATCATGCTGCAATAGATCCTGTGAGAATGACAGAATCTTTCAAAGGGAAGAAACAGCTGGGTTGAGGAAAAAGAAAAAAAAAAGAAAAAAGATATATTTATATATATATCAAACAAAATTTATGAGACAACACTATTTTGGTTTGTGCCAAACTTTTTAGAACATAGTTTTCTATGGTTTCATGTCCATTTTGATGTTTTTCCTGTATTCACTAATAATCTTCAAAAGTGTGAGAATTCTATAATATTTTCCTTTAGAAAAAGAAAAAAAGAAACAACAGTATGGCATTCTTTTAAATTTTTCAAACAAAATAACTGAAAAATAACTTAAAATATTTTTCAACCATCAGTGTGCTGTGGAACAATATAGTGGCACCAATGAATCTCTTTAGTGTAGTGAATAACTTTTAATCCATATTATGAGGTTGCTATGGTGTGTGTGTGGTGGGTAGTAGAAAGATCTTTTGTCCTTAGGGACAGAGATTGCTGTAAGAAATTTTCTTTATTTTTGTGAACATAGCATTTCTCTGGCAGAATCTTTACTTTCAAAGAAGCTGTTTTCCCCCTTACTAAAGTTCTTTTAGACTTCCTCCTTTGGTTCACTACTGTTGTTACACGGCTTCGAAACTAGCCTAATGTAGCTTTCTGAAAGTGGCCATTATAACTGAGTGATTTCATGGCAGGTTGTAGTTTTGCCTTTCTTGGCATCATTAGAGACACTGATAGGACAATTCATTGAGACTTGGTGGGAAAAATAGCTCATTTCTCTTTTTTCTGTGTTTGTTTCTCATCCTGGACATTTTAAAATCAATTGACATTAGCTTCACTGATGGCAGTGTATGAGCAAAAGTGGGATACATACTTAGAGCCTCGCTGTTGCACAGACCCAGCCCACAAGATTGCTCATCTTGTAGCAGTCAGAACTCGCAGTGTTTCTCTCCCAGGCTTTCTTTTAATGATATTGCTGATTTTGTGGTGGAACTTGAGGCAATTATTCCACAAGCTTCTATTAGTTAGGACTCTCGTCAGGAGGGGATCCTTTGGAGAAATGGGCCCTAGAATATTTATTTTTCAGCATAGAAAAACTCTAAATATTAGCATTATGGTCAGCATTCCTTTGCAAGCCCTAATCCCTTGAGCCAGCTCACAGTTATAAACAGCTGTAGAGAAGTCTAGTTGAAACTGGGTACACAATGAATTTTGGATAAAAAATTGTAGAGCCCCCAAATAATACAAATATTATTCATGTAGAACAGGACTGCTGTTCAATAAAGATTACTGAAGCAGAAAATAAGCAAGGACTCAGCATTTCTCAAGCCGGTTGATATGTATACGGCATGCACTCATTACCACAGAGAGAGCAAGGGAGCGAGAGAAAGGGTTTATTTTTATTTTTGCAGAGTCCTGGCCTCTTTATTTTGGGCCCAGATAAACCTGGAAAGTAAAAAGAACTCCTTATACACATAAGCTCTTATTCCTTCCCCTATTGTGCTGAGCCAACAAGACAGAATAAAAAAAAAAATAATAAATTTAGAATGTTTTCCCAATGAAGATAGAGACGGCTGATCAGATTATGAAATATATTTGATGTGTGCACAGAACCCCATGGTCCCAATAAACGTTGATTTTCAAATATCTCAATCCCTTGTGCTAGGCTCCTGAGACAGACTGAGATGGAGACGTATGTGTGCCAGGGTTTATGGGAAAGTACATTCAGGGAAAACATCTGTCAGACCAAGAGGCATGAAAGGGAGAGCTGGCCTGAAATACAAGGGAAAAGGGGTCCCCCCAGTGACACCTTGGGGTGCTCTGCAACTGAGAGGAGCTTTCACACAGGTTCAAGTTTGAAGCAAGGGGCAGGCCTTGGTGAGCTGCTTCCACTCATCCTGACAGCTTTCGTCCCCAGGAAGGCGACCTGTGGGAAGGCGACCTGCCTCCCTGAGATCCTCTTGTCTTGCAAAGAAATGCCCAACTGTGCCAGGTCACTTCTGAGTAGGAGTGCGATGACACACCAGCACCCACTACATGCATCAAAATCATAGCTCTGTGTTTTAAAAGCCTATGCTTTTTAAAATTATTATTGGTTTAGGGTTACAGTTATGTCTAACTATGAATGAAGATTTGTGTCATTGTTTTGATTCTGCGCATTCATCCTCATCTGCTGAAGGAGGGCTGTTTGGAGGGATCTGCCCTTCTTGATTCTCACATTAAACTGAGCAGTTCACAGCCCAAACTGTCTTCCACTGGTTCTAAATGCAATGGGAAGAATTTGGAGGCAATATGCATATGCATACTATCAACTCTTAAGAGACACAATGGTGCACATGAGTTTCTTACTTGACTTGCAACGAATGTAGGCCAGAACTTGCAGTGTGGACGTGATACTCAGAAATTTCTCTAACATCTATATCCTGTAATATATACAAGCTGTTACCCACCTGGAATGTGGCTGACAAGCATCACCATCTTTTCTTGATTCCACATTCCATGTTTGCTCTCTGGAAGCCCCTGACCTGGCAGCCCCCCTGGAAGTCAGGGAGGAGCACACAAGTGGAAATCCTATAATCCTGGCAGACCAAATAAAGGTAGAATGAGACTAAAGAGAAGTTGCTTGAAAGATTCCTGACTTCCCAGCCTGCTGCTTTTCTCTCTCTACAAGAGAATTACCATGTTCTGAAGTGTTTGAATTGAGGCACTATAGTTTTTCTTTCTTTTCTACATAGACTGACAAGTATTTTCTCCCTTAAATCAAATCTTCCTCAGGCTCATGAAAAATTTGTTCTGGCAAGCCCTGACTCCTTTTTCAATAATAAGTGGCAACATTTTTATAGAGTCTTTCACTGTCTCATAAAAGTGTTTTGTGAAAATATATAAAATACACAAATGTAATAAATGTATCTTTTGGCAACAGAGAGACAGAGAAAGAGAAATGTAAAAGCGAGTATACGGAGTCTTTTTCTCTTCTTACTAGTTTCTGCTTGCACACAAATATTTAATTAAAATATATCGTCCGCACATACACTGATTATTTATCAGTGAGTTACACCAGTTAGAATACAAATGGCTAATACTTTCTATACCCCAGAAATCCTGAAATATTTATGTACATATGAGTGAATATATTAATCTAAATTCTGTGTCTTAAGGCTAATATGTAAACACTGATTTTGTCCACACTAGAAAAGAAAAATGAGAAACACAGAAACCAGGGTTCTACCTGTGTGCCTTACCCTTTGCAATTAGAAAAAAATGTATCTACTGAACATTTATGTGCCAAACAGTGTGTTAAATTTTGACAATTACAATAATGAGTGGAAGGAATTTTAGATCTATATTTAGAAATCTTGTAATCAATGATAGTATCTCATTTTAAAGGACTATAACCATAGTTGAGGTGTTAGAGGTCCAGGAAAAGTGCAATGAGTTTTCACTTCCAATACTTGTTATTGCCATTTCATAGCCTGACAAAGATAAACAGAGCTGGGCATTAAGGTAGTGAATGATACATCTTAATCAGTAATACTATTGTGAGAGGAAAAGGTTCTATGGCAACTTGAAATCAACCTGAATTTGTAGAAAGGTGGGTAGGTATTTTTTTTTTGTCTTTTTGAGACAGGGTCTCGCTATGCAGTTGAGGCTGGCCTTGAGCTCACTTTTGTAGCCCAGGCTGGTCTCGAACTCGCACCGATCCTCCTGCCTCAGCCTCCCGAGTGCTGGGATTACAGGCGTGTGCCACCACGCCCAGCTAAGGTGGGTAGGTATTTAACGAGAGAAGAAATGGATAAGTTATGGAGTAAGTAGGGGACTGGTAATGTCAAAATAAGTGAAATTACATAGAGTTAGTGCAGATGTAATTAGGCCATTCTATCTATGAGTGGCAATGATCCTCTAGGTCACCAGTCTGCAGAGACCAGGACACAGAGACCCTAATCTGTATGCTCTGATGTTGGCTGGAAACAATAGTAAAACTTTTCAGCAGTGTGGAATTTTCTCAAGGAGGGACTTTTAAGGAGTGCTAGGCTTTATTGAGGGCCAATGTTGAGGCCCAGGGGTGCAGGCCATGCAAAAGAAATTGGAGTTTGTTCAAACAGACACCTATATGAGATAGACCATCTCTCCCCTTTTTGAGTCCAAAAACAATGGCTCCTTTATTTCATTTGTTCAGAAAGACTAATAATGTCTGCTTGTGCATATTATTCTAAGGAAGACATATTGTACTGCATTTGAGAATCTAAAGATATTCCTTGAAATACAAATACAAATATGTCTTGTGTGATTCTCTCCCTTCTTGTTCTGCAATTGGTGGCGTATAGAGCATTTTTTTTTTTTTAAGTACATCAAAGATAGAAAAAAAAAATACTCAAAGACATGTTTTCCCTAAGGGCTAAGGGAATATCAAGTCACAACCCCAAATTTTCTCCTCTCAAAGGCTACATAGCTGTGAGCCTGAGAAAGGGGGAAGCAGTGCATATGGGTTTCAAGAATGTCACTGAGGGCATCTGACCCTTCAAGAAGGCAGAGGTGAGAAGCCTTGTTCTGTTGTCAGGAGGAAGAAAGAAACAAGATGGAGGAGAGCAGGAACCCTGGGATGCCCTGCAATGTGGAACCCACGCTCCCGTTACCTGTGGGCAGTTCTGTCTCTCGGGGGAGTCTGGACTCCTCTGAACCCTCTTTCATGGAGGTTGGCAGAATACACTTTCCTTGGAAAATGAGGGCATGAAAAGGAAAATCCTATATTCTGACCAAGGTGGAATTTAGAATTTCTCTCTGAATTGAGACAGTAAGAGATGCACTGCAAAAGTTGTAAAGTTCCAACTGCATGCAAAGACACAACGAATACACTAGTATTGTTTAAGAATACACTAGTATTGTAAAAACTGTGAACACTGCAAAATCTAATGACTGTGCGGCTACTATTGTGGAATGATGTGCTTCCCTGCCCCCAACTCCATCCATGTGCTGTGTTTGTTTACTTCAGCCTCTCACAAGTCAAGCATGAACAGAACCATAGTTTGCAAATATGCTGCTTGTTGTTCCCCGTTGAGGGCATCTGCTGTGTTTGTTCTTCACCAGGGCACCACGGTTCTCACATGGATGGGCCACAGCAGGAGTGAGCCATTTGGAGCTTCCCTTCTCAATGAGCACGGGGGCTGTTTGGAGCATTCAATTTAGCAGTAGCCATGCTTGCCCCTCACAGAGACTGCCAATGAGAACAGATGGGCCATTCTACAACCCAGGTGGCCTGCCTGCTACAGATATAGCTTAGAAGCTCCCTTCTTGGAAATGGTTGTGCCTTGTTTTCTGAAAAACTCAGTTTCAGGTGGAAAACTGCTACCATCCAAAAGACGGATCCTCCCTGCAGGGCTGGTAACTGGTTATCTCATTTCTTTTTTTCTTGGAAAAATGACACACCATCTGTTTCATGCAGCAAATACAAGAGAGACAGTTCACACACAGAGGAAAAGAATGTATATATATAATCAGATATGCACACATTTATTTAGGCAAAGCTTTAAATACCCTGTTCCAGTCTTTATTGAAATACTGTTATGCTCCATTCTCTTTGATTTATAGGGTGCCTTTTGAAACTTGTACTCATTTGAATAACTTTATTCCTGTGAGCACTAAGTATAAGCATCTTGTGTCTTTTTTTTTCCCCCTAAGAGAGACAGTAGTAGAATAGAAAACTACAGACGTTTAGTGGAAAAATAGTTTTTAGACAAAAAATATTCTAATTCTAAAACAACCAAACTTTGGATTACACAGCATGAGTTAGTATGGATAAAACAAACCCTTGGTTAATTTCTATTTTCTGACTCACATAAAGAATTCTCAGTGGGTCTGGCAAGATAGCTCAGTGGTATAAAGCGCTTGTTTAGGCAAGCTTAGGCAACTGCATGAAAGGTGGTTTGATCCCACATGCTGTGCCAGCCCCACCCCCAGGGCAGGCTGATCTGGCCATAATTAAAAAAAAAAAATTAAAAAAAAATAAATAAACGTTGAAAAAAAAAAAAAAAAAGAATTCGCAATGACATTGTTTCAAACCTATCCAGTGTTTTGGCCAAGACCACTGACATTCTTTGGTCAAAACACTAGTAAGTGTTATGTACTGCGCTATGTCAAGAATTCTAGCAGATACTGTACTTTTTATATACATTGTTGGGCATTAATTGTATGATATGGTTTTCTAAAAATTTGATTGATTTAAGATATGGTGTTGTGATTGCATGAATTGCACAGGTTCCCGAGTCTTCTCTCCAACCTAAAACGGACTTGAAGAATGTAGTTTAGGCCTTTTAAGGTGTAAGATTAAACTAGAAATAGGGCTATATTTATAATACAATTAATGTTATGATATTTATACTCTTCCTCTGAGCTTCATCTTCAAATGACAGAAAACCAATTCAAATAGAAATAAGATAAAAAATGAGCTAAATGCTTTCTCTTCAAATTTTCAATAGTGCTGGTGTAACTGATAAGTTGACTTTGTTGAACACGGCCTTTGGAATAACCAGGTCATTTGTCTAGTCCTTATTGTTAAATTATGTTACTATAAGCTCATAGTACATAGTATAAGTGTAGAGTATTTAGAGGGAAAAGTTCACTTTAGGTGAAGATGTAAACTTAAAAATTAGCCATGGGAAACACTAACAAATGGTTAAAATTTGGGATTGGCATTTGTGTAGAGAAGGATGTAAAATTAATCCTTTCTCTATAATCTAGACTTTCAGTCTTCCCTAATCACTTCGTCATGTTTTTAAATTCTACTTCCAGAACAAATAGTGGATGCCTATAACATATTTCTTTCCAAACAGGCTGACAATGCTTTGACATTAGGAATCAAAACACATTTATTTTTTATACCCACAACTAACACAGTGTCCAGGTAGTAATAAGGACAATCAATATTTATTCAATTTCACCCTCAACAAACATTTGTGGGACACAATTTTTAAAAAAATTTTATTTATTTTTTTCTTGTTTCAGAACTTTTATTTGTTTATTTATTTTTTATGGCCGGCTCAGCCTGCCCTGAGGGCAGGGCTGGCGCAGCATGTGGTGCCAGGGATCGAATCGTGGTCCCTACAGCCACCTGCAGGCGCTTTAGACCACTGAGCCATCCTGCCAGGCCCCATGTGGGACACAATTTGCCTGAAAAGCATAATACACTTGCAACATAATGCAGTTGGGAACTCTTCTGTAGTGTGACTTATAGAACAAAACACATGAAGACTTTGTTAAAACTGAATGCAATAATTATTTGAACTTGCCTAAGGTTTTAGCATCATTATTATTATTAATTATTATTATATCTATCATTATTTACATTATCTTTTAGTATTTGATAATACCATGAGTGCCTTTACTTGATAGCTTTTGCTTTTTCTTTTATTTCCTATTATTTTACTTTTGCTCTTTTCTAAATTTGTTTGTTACAACTTTCTTTGCTCCATCTTATTTCTTCTTTCAATGTCTTATTAACTTCCTTCTGCGTTCTTTATATCTTCCCTCCCTTTGTCTCTCTTTCCACATCTTTTCACAAATCAATTACTATTCTTTAAAATTATCTTTCAATTTTCTTCCTGTTCATGAAAATCTACAACTAAATCACCACCAGATATTAAGAAAAATGTATTAAGTATGGAACCTACATTCTTAGATGGAAAGCTTCAAAATAACTGATCTACCTGAGTGATTTAGTAAGGTAAACTTACTAAACTTAGAAACTTTGGAGTTGCCTTGTTGTACTGTGGTGTCATTTTCCATTTCCTGATCCTCTTTGCTCCTGTCTGCTAGTGTGGTACTCCTAGACACATGCTCCACATTCATGAAGGCTGTATCTTCTGCTTTCCCCAAGGATGCACATTTTGTATTTCTAAGGTAAACTGTTTGTTTGTTTGTTTGTTTATATCATGTATGAAAATCATGACCTCACATTTTCCAGGCAGGCACTGGGTCACTGAATCATATCCCCTGCTTTTATCTTTTTTTTTTTTTTTCCTTACTTTTATCTTTTATAATTAAAAAGACACACACTTGGTATACACTAAATTGTTCTCCACTACAAATATATACGTTGAAATTGTAGCCCTTAATTGACTTAATGTTTATTTTAAAGGCATTAAAGATAAAATGAGGTCCTCTGAGTAAGGCCCAAATGCCCAAAATGTAAGAACTCTTTTAAGAAAAAACTTCAGATCTCTCTCCTCTGCTGTCTGCCTATCTGTCTCTATCTCTCTGTCTCTATCTCTTTCTATCCCTCTGTGTCTGTCTGTCTGTCTGTCTGTCTGTCTGTCTGTCTGTCTGTCACTCTCTCTCATCGCAATAGGAAAACAACCTTCCATTGAGTGGGAAGAGAGATTTAGCCAGAAACCAAGAAGGGAAGAAACTGATCTTGAACATCCCGGTCTGAAAAACTGTGAGAAATACTTAGGGATGGTGATATATGCCTTTAACTTCAGCTCTTTGGGAGCCTGAGATAAGAAGATCACAGGTTTATGTCTATCCTGGACAACTTAATGTCTTAGAGAGACTCAGTCTCAAAATAATGAATCAATGAGTGAATGAATGAATGAAAGAGTGAATGTAGCTCAGTGCAAAAAGCCTCACTTCAATCTTCAGTACTGTATTAAAAAATGCTTAGCAGATAAATTTGTTGTTTAAGCTTTTTAATTTATGGTATTTGGTCTGGGTAACCCAAATTTTATAAATGATTGCCCTTTTAACTTTAACTTCATACTTTTAATTTTTTAGGAGTAATATGACTTTCCTACTACTGTATTTTAAAGATATATGAATTTAATTCTTATCTGGAAATTAATAGTGCTTGAGCAAGTTCGTTGACCTTTCTGTAAAGCAGGTTGAAGGCTGTGTTAACATGAAGAGTCCACAGTCTACTTAGAGCAGGTCATCATTCATGTTCCTTAGTTTAATTTTATTTGAAAGAAAGTTGGTGAATATCTTTCCACAGTGAACTCATTTCAGTTGAATAAATTGGAAAATATGTACAGATATGCATTTTTATAGAGATGCTAATCAACTTTCAAAATAGATTTCAAATGAGATTCTAGTATTTCTCTTTTCTTAAGTCCTGTTAAGTATTTTAATGCAGACTTGGGAGCAAATTGCTAACAATAAGTTGATATTCATCAGTGCTTATCATTTGGCAAGTTGTGTAAAATGCTTGCAACACTTTATTTAATCCTTATATTTTATGCATGAGTCATATTGATACAACTATTGCTAGTCCTGTTTTATTGATAAGAATTCTATGACATAACAAATATTAACAATTAGCCTTGATTCTCACAATTAGCAAATCACACTCCTGGGAATTGACTCTCTTGAGCTTTACTCCACAGACTCTCATTGTAATTACTGTCTGAAACAATAAATAGTTTCACTGCCTGCCAGCTCAGGCAAAATGCACTTCTCAACTCCATAACAATGTTCTTATGCCATAGTGTGAATCATAGACACAAAAGTGGTCCCATAACGTAACGAAAGATGGTCCCATAACATAACGACAAAGTCAGAATATTCCTATTACTGGTATTATCGATAGGTGAGTTAAATAGAAATGAAGAGGAAGCCGGGTGTGGTGGCTCATGCCTGTAATCCCAGCACTCGGGAAGCTGAGGCAGGAGGATTGGTGTGAGTTCGAGACCAGCCTGGGCTACAAAAGTGAGCTCAAGGCCAGCCTCAACTGCATAGCGAGACCCTGTCTCCAAAAGACCAAAAAAAAAAAAAAAAGAAGAGGACCTTGGAGGCAGGTTGGGCTCTTGTGAGAATCAGTGCAAAAGATGCAGCACATTGCAAAAGCAGCTGCAGGTGAATGTGAAGAGTTACAGGCCTTGGGATGGACATATGATGGTCAGGTCTGCAAGCCTCCCTAGAGCAAAAGAGCAGCTTGAGATGACACTATGAGCATAACCAATGGTCCAGTGGGCCTAGAGAGTGTATCAGGCAGACACATAGGGGAATGACCAGAACATCCTGACCCATGCTTCTATTCCTTTCCAGAAATGCCTTTACTCTTTGTAGGTGAAAAATTGTACTGCTGATTGCTACTAGTCTATTGAAAGGAATAGTTGTTGTTTTACATTTTTCTTCTTTCTTTCAATTTTTTGATTACACCAATTTTGCATGCTTACCTCTGTTTATCTAAATAACTAAGCTGAAGACAACAATGTGCAATATAACAACCATTGTTGAATTCCCAACGTTTTGTTAAATGAAATCCTGTATCTTTTCTGATGTTTTATTTACTATTTTTTTTATTCTTTTTAAAAAATAATAGAAAAAATAGCCAAAAGATGCTTTTTGGGGAGAGGAGTCTATATTGTAGTTTCTTGAAGAAACAATAAACTTTTTATGGGCTGGATAAAGTTATAGATAAACTGAAGTTAATGATGCTTGCCATATACCCTCGTTTTGCACCTCACTTTCTTACTGAATCAATATTAATAATACCACAAAATATATTACTATAGCTGTAATTCTATAGGCTCATCATAGTTTGACCATGGTTATCCAAGTGATGATTTTGTTGAATAAAATATCCTCGACAAACAGCCTGGGTGACAACCTACCACTGGGACCCATCCTGTTCCTCAGGAGTTTCCTCTCAATGAATCTTTCCTACCCTTAACCTTTTTGGCCCTTGATTCTGGGATAAGGAAAACGACAAAGAAAGAAGAGAAAATGATACATGTATATGTATGTATAGGATAGCTTGAATAATTATACGACTGATTTCTGCTGGTCTATTGAAAGGGTCAGCTAATGCTTAAGTTTTTTGTTCTCCATTTTAATTTTTCATAACTTTTTATAGCCAGTTTTGTATGTTTATATCCAGCAATCTAAACAACCAATCTGCCAATAGCATTATGCAATGCCATAATCATTGTTGAATTCCTATTATTTTGTTTAGTGTAATTCTGTATCATGTTTATTTTTTAAATCAATTTCTATTCTTCTTGGATCTATTCTTTGATCTCAGGAGCTTGGCATATCTGGCATCTGCCTGGTAATTACTTCTTGTCATATCACCAAGTGACACGGTAACCACCCTAACATCATGGTGCAATGCCTTACTAATGTGTCTGTGGTGATACCGTTGCAGTGAAATCTACTGTACTGCCCATCAGCACATTACTCTAGTTACGTTTCTTGTCACTGAAACACAAGACACAAAACATATCTTTTAAAAGGAGATGTTTATTTTGGCTCATGATTACAGAAGTCTCAGTCCATGCTTTGAAGGCAGGATGGCAGAAATGGCATGGAGGGAAGAACTAAGTAGAAGAAAGATGCTCAATCTACCTTGGCCAAGAAACACAAAGAGAAGAGAGAAGCTGGGAACGGGGTGCACTCTTTGAGGCCATGATTCTATGGACATACCTGTTCTAATCAGGGTCCAACCCTAAAAGTATTTTCAGTGTATTGCCCCATAATCCAGTCACCTAGAACCTGTGGAGGCCAATTTAAATCTAAGCACAGGAGGCTTTGGAGGCCATTTTAAATCTATATGCAGGAGGCTTTGGAGGTCATTTTATTTTTATTTTTTGTCATTTTGAGAGAGGGTCTCGCTAGGCAGTTCAGGCTGGCCTTCAGCTCACTTTGTTAGCCCAGGCTGGTCTTGAACTCACACCGATTCTCCTGTTTCAGCCTCCCAAGTGCTGGGATTATAGGTGTGCGCTCCCATGCCTGGTTCAAGGAGGCCATTTTAAATCTAAGCACAGGAGGCTTTGGAGGCTATTTTAACTCTAAGCCCAGGAGGCTTTGGATGCCATTTTAAATCTAAACCATAATATCATAGGACATGAGAGCCTTCCCAGCATAAAAGTGTAATGCCTTTCTCATGTGTTTGCAATGATGCCAATATAAACAAATCTTCTGTATTGTTAGTCATATAAAAATATACCATACAGAAATAGAGTACATAATATCTGATCATGGTAATCAATGACTGTGCCATGGTTTATGCATTTAATGTATTTCTTAGCATTATTGTAGTGTGTACTGCTATCTAAATTGTTTAAAAGATCTACTATGAAACAATGTACTGTGTTATACTGACATATATCTCATAGTGGTCTAATTTACTGTGTTCCTTGATTGGATCATTTGTTGGTGTTTGATTTTATGTGTATTGTTTTATTTGTCATGGTTTTAGTAGCAAAGGGTTTATGCTATAAATTTTTACATAGATATTGCATAGAAGGCTAAACCATGTTGGTTTATGTAAGCATACTTTGTGATGTTTGCTTGAACATGAAATTAGCTAATAGTTGTATTTAGGTATAATACTATAGACACTTTCTCTAAAAAAAATTAGCTATCGTTTAGGAAAATGTCCAGTGGTGCCCTATAAAATATCTCAAGGGGATATTTAAGAGAAAGGCACAGACCACATCCTTCACTGAGGCCATTAGGGATATTTAGGAAGAAACCAATACTATCAAGTTCCAACTCACTAAACGGTCACAGCTTTCACCCAAAGAAATGAACCAGCGTGTGCTCAGCTGGCTCGCGTGATGTTTGACCGCTAGAAGCTGGCATGGAAAGAGCTTAGGGAGAGTGGCCCAGGTTTTGTCTCTCATCATTCATCTGTATCAGTGCAGGGTTGTCCTTTTCCTGTGAAAAATGATGGAAAGTTTCTACTCACTCCGCCAACCTTCACCAAACTTACGGTACATGTATTTGTTGATTAAAGTAAACACCCATCTTTGAGGTGTGGTAGCTACCCGTTGGTTGCATCCACTGCCAGGTATTTTTAAAAGAAAGCAAAAACAAAATCAATTTCTGCGTATTTCAAGAAGTAAATCTTTTATAGTCTGCTGCCTACTAAGAGACATGTTCTCCCTAGGCTATCTAAACTTCCCTCATTTCTTTAACAGTAAAAACCGATTCCATTTGGATAAGAATTCCTGTTGGATTACAATCTCCTGGTTATTCTGTGTGTCTCAGCTGCTGTGATAAGTAGATGAAGCACCTGTCAGGAACCCCACGTAGTGTGTGGTTTCCGTTTGAACTCTAGCTTGTCACTTCTCATTTGAGAGCTCTTTCAGATCTCACTCGGTTGCTCTAAATCTCCAATTTCTCCCTTCTAAAATGCAGATTATAAGACCTACTTTGCGAAGGATATTTGTGTATAGCAGATTCTGATCTGTGTGTAGCGTGGGAACTTCGTCAACATACTTAGTTTGTTTCCACTTTCCATATGTTATTGAGTTTTCGATAGTTAAAAATTTCAGAATGTTAATATGTGACATGTAACAATCGACATTTATTCAGACAATAAAATATATTTTCAAACATCCAAGTTTTTGTGTGAAACTTCAGTTGGAGAAAATTGATTTCATATGGAATTTTGAAAAAAGGTAGCCATTTCCATTACATACTGGAAGTGTAAGAAGTACAGAGGTTAAAAAAATCTGGGCTCTCTCCTCTCCTCTCCTCTCCTCTCCTCTCCTCTCCTC
>PVJA010018393.1:0-40065 GCA_004027025.1 Myocastor coypus | reverse complement strand
CTAGATTGGTGAGATGAGCTTTAGGAGGCTTAGATTCAATAGCCTCCAACATCACAAGCTTCACTGGTGGCACACTGCAATTGCAAAACCTTTGACTGTGTATGTATCTGCTTCGTCTTAGTCCAAAGAGAAGTATATTCTTTCCTTTTTTTTTTTCTTTTTTTTCATTCTTTTTTCTATGCAACATGAATAGGGAGGTGGGTCATGCCTACACACTGTACTCTGTAGAATGATTGTGAAGACAATATGCAATATGTCAACTTTCAAAGAAAAGAAGGGGGAAAAGAAAAAAAAAGTAATGTGGATTTAGAAAGGTTAATGTTTAATTGTTTGATCAATCTTATATACCTATATGTATTAATCTAAACTGATCTGATGATGAAAATATGTAATATAACCATTGTTAAATTTAAACAATAAAAAAATTGAAAAATAAAAATAAAAAGTTTGTGCTAATATTGAACAATGAAATGCCGAAATCTTGTACTGGGGTAGCCAATTTAAAGATAATACATGATGCATTAACCATTGTTACCCTGCTATTATCTTATTTTGAAATTCTGGGGTTCTCTGTCAAGTAAAAAAAAAAAAAAATACATTGGGAGGGATATGCAACTGCCCAGAACCCCAGAGAGCAGCCAGAAGCATGGCAGGATGACAGCTACAAGGGGCTGGCGAGGGCAGGATGAAGGGAGGGGACGGGCACTGTACTTGCCATCCCTAGACATTACTAATGCAGCTTTCAAGAAGAAATTCCCTGCAGCGGGGATTATTGGCTGTCAGTTTGAAAGGAAGAACAGGCAGTTGAGTGCCTCCCACTGTCACCCAGCCGGCTTGGCCTTGTGCTCAGGCCAAGTCGACGACTCGAACACCCTCATCTCCATCCTGTGTTTCAGCCCGTAGCTGTCTTCCGGAGGGCAGCACTTCAGGGTGCGCCACCATAAGAAAGCTGTTCCCAAAGCTCACCAGCCCTGGAGAATGGACTTGCTCTTGGCAGATAGGACATAGGAATAAGAAAACAGAGGAAGAGGGTGAGGAAGGGAAAGAAGACTGGAAGGAGAGAGGGAGTGGAGAGGAAGGGAGGGAGCGGGAGGGAAGGAAAAGGGGAAAGAGAGAGAAGCATGAAAATGCCAGTGCTCTGCTGGCAGGGATCTATTCCTTAGGATATCTGTCCCCTTACTTACGTTCCGTATGGAAACTTAATCATATGTGTGCCTGGATTTAGAGAAGGGCATGGACGATGCGACACTTTAAAAATATTAGAGCATTGGGCTTGGCAGTGATTATGAGCAAATGCCTCTTTGTCACTTCAGACATTTGCATACAGGAAGACATGCAGGCAAACTTCAGCAAGAAGGAACGCCACTACAAAATGTGCTGTAAGGTAGACGAGCATGAAATCCCACGCCTCCCTGACCTCCTCTGTGGTTCCAGCCTTGTGCATCCGCTGCCCACCTGCAAGTTCACTTTAACACAGTCAGCTCATGAGTCCAAGGACAACCGCCCCGATGGCTGCTTCTGATGTTTTCCCAACTCAGTAAACATCAGCAGCACCCGCTTCGTGCCTCCTGCCTAAAGCTTCAGAATCCTTGCTGATTTCTTATGCTGCTCTACCACAAGGATCTGGCGCCTACAAGTGCTGTGTGCTTTGCCTCCACACCTACCTCCGACCTGGCCCCCGCTCCAGCACCACTGCAGAGTAGAGTCCCTGAATCTTGCATGAGTTGCTGCCTCGGCCATCTGATGACTTCCTTGTTCCTCTCCCATCCTCCTGGCCACCAACCAATGTGGGCTGTTTAAATTGTCAGGTTTCAAAACACCTGAACAGGTGTTGTCTGGGCTTCAATGCATCCTATGGCTTCCCGGGATTCTTAGAATAAGCATGATATGGCCTGTAGGAACTCATACCAGCTGCGTGTGATTTCTCTCATCTCTGTTCACGCCATCTCTCTCCCTTACAGCTTCCTAGGCACTTGGCCTCCTTTCTGATCCTTAAATACAAGATGTCCTCCCCTCCCCTGGCCCTTACAGTGGCTGGTTGATCATCTCTTGCTACTGGTTCCTTCTCACCCTTGATCTTGCAGCTCAAAATGCCCTTCTCAAGAAGGCTTTCCTTCATGGCCCATCTAAAGATTCTTGAAGTTAACATTGTAGACCACTGGAACTGGGTCCTTCTGTGCTGGGGGGCTGTCTTGTGCATCACCCCTGACCCCACCCACTAAGTGTCCATAGTAAGTATGTCTTTCCAAGATCTGAGCACCAGAAGTGCCTCGACATTGCCCTGGGCTTGAAGTCAGGCAAAAATCACTTGCAGCTGAGAGCTGGTCCCATCTAAAGTGTCCCTCAACAGCTGTCCTTTGTCTCTGCACCTTTTCAATTTCTTTCATTGAACTTTGGCATTCTCTGCAACCGACTTTTGAATTACTATGTGTTGTATAATAACAAGACGTGATCAAACTATAGGGACATTAACATTTAAAAAAATGCATGAAAGTAAAAGACACATTGTCATTCTTCTTCTCTCTCAAAGTGCTCCTTACTGCAAACAGTTACCCCATAGCTCTGGCTACTTTCTGAGTACTTCTCAAAGTCCTTTGTTGTGAGTGTCTTTATGAAATGTGGTCAAAAATATGGAGCATGCTCTTGCCAGATGTCTTCCCATGGAAAGGCAGGTTCAGCAAACGTTACACGGTGTCCCTATCTACTTTATTCATTATGCTGGCACCGTGCAATTCTGGCTCTTCCCTGAAGTCAAAACCCCCAGGAAGGGTAGATATTTTGAACTGACTCAGGACATTGACGCAGCCATGACAACACAACTAGAGACAGTCATGTAAAAGGGCTTCCAGATTTCTTTGGAAAGTGGAAAGAATGATCCGCTAGGTGTATTTGAAGGGAGGGAATTATTTTGAGGGGGATTAATGGCAGTGTGTCTTTTGGTGCACTAAAAATAATCTAAAACTTCACCATGCCTTTTGATCATAGCTTGTATATAGGAATATCACCTCATTGAGCACAAGGCTTTGACTGTGTGCTTTATGGTCTGTATCCTCAAAACCCAGAGTTCCTGACCTGTGAAAGGTGTGCAAGAGATGCTCACTGAATGAATAAATGTGGGGCAACACTGATTACCGTGAGCCAAGCTCTGTGCTCAGCACCTTTCAAGGATCAGCACATTGAAGGCAGCGTCGAAGGAGGGAAGACTATTATCCCCATTCCTTCAAGGGAAAAGGGAGAGCCAGAGAGATTAAAGGTGAAGCAAGTAAGGAGTAGAGCGGGAGCTAGGAAACAAGCCCTTGATCTCTGAACTGGGGAGCTGCACTGCTCCTTTATGTCCACGAATGGAAAATGTCAGTGAGAAAGCTTCAAAGTGGAAGTCTGACATGGAGTTGCTCTTGGCTCTTTTTCCTTCCTTTCCTACTCATCCTTTATTCCTACTATTTCTACTCCAAAGATTACACCCTGAGGGCAGCTCTGCTCCATCCTGCTGCCATCCGCATCCTGAAGGTCTTTAGCAATTGTCAAATGGTCTTAGCATTGGCCTCCTAACCCTGTTCTTTACAGTCTTGTTGAACTGTCTTTGTCAGCTCAGTCTCTCCTTGGTTTCTCTGGAGCCTTGGAGCCCTGGAGATCCTTCATCTGGGATCTCACACCTCTGTTAGGATTTAGTATTTGTTCCTTTAAACATTGTGTCCATTGCTTGTCTTCAAGTGTTTCCTCTTCATTTGACCAAGAGCAGAAGTTTACACATTTCTGGGTTCCTTATGCTAAACAAAGGGGCTGGCACATAGTATGTGCTCAATAAGTGATTATTTCCATTCTTGAAAGATTACAACACACAGTTAGAATCGCACAAACCTGAGTGATGGCTCCTGATTTGCTGGACAACCTTAAGCAATTTGTATTTCCTTTCTGGGCCTTCAAGCAATATACCTACAAATTATGCAAAATATCTATGACTATCATTTAACAAGGGCCATCTTATCATCATCATTGTCATCTAAATTAGTTAACTACTCAATTAAGTAATTTAAAACCTTTGGTCAATAAAAGATTGACCCTTGGAAAAATCTGGAAACATCTGCAGCATAAAACATTATATAAAATATGTCTTGAGGTCTGATACAGTCATTCCTAAAGCACAGCAGAAAGGTGTTATGGAGAAGACAGGAAAACTTCCTAGGAGACATGCTAAGTAGCTCCAAAGTGGCTGTCAATAATCTCCTCACTCTCTGCCTCATAGAGCAGCCTCCCAAAGGGGACTCAGTTGTCCTGGCTTCCAGTCCTTCTGCACAGTCCACCTCTGCTCACCTGGTGTCCCTATCCATGCTGAACTTCTCCCCTTCACCTCCCAGACTCCAGCCCTGCTTGCTCTACTGCTTAGCTCTTACCCCTGTATTTATCACAGCACTCCACTAATCTGATGCCCTTAGTTCTTCACTGTGGTGATTCATTAATTAATGGAGGGAAGGAAAAGCACTTTCTTACTATAGAATGCAAACTAATTAATGAAGAAAGAGTCACAGAATTAGAAAACTACCATTTGTAATCATCAGAGAAATTATAGATTCAGGCAAGAATCATCAACAGATACGAAAATGAGTAAAAAATTTGATGAGATACAGTATACTTACTCAGTCTGAGAATACATCCCTTAAAATTATTCAAATGGATAAAAGTAATTTTGTAATTAAGAAACTTGGAAAAAAAAAAACAAACTTGGTGTGCATCACTCTTTAATCAAGTGATCAAAGTCAGCATCAACACTGATCTAACAAACCAGCACGGTATGCTCACACAAGGGCACCCCAAGAAGAAGTCACATGGTGGGCGCACTGACCCAGCAAAAGACAGAGAACCCAAATCTCATCAGAAAATATCAGATCAGCAAAGGACATTCTTGTACTGCTCAAAACATGTCCTATCCTGACATACAAAAAAGACCAAAGAAACACTCCGGATTAAAGAAAAGATACTACAGAGACCAGAAAACAAAATGCAATGCAGGCTCTGGATTGAACCCTGAGCCTGAAAATATTATAAGTGATGCTGTACCAACATTTGTGAATATTTAAAAAAGGACCATAAGTCATGTAACTAAATTTCATCAATGTCAAGTTTTCTGATTTTTATTAATAGGTGGTGGTTTTGAAGAAGTGTTTCCTTGCCAAGCACATTCTGTAATAGTTGTAAAGGGGGCATGTTATCAGAAATAATTTTTAAAAAATACATAGCTATGCATATGTAGAAAAAATAAATTTAATGTTTAAAATTATTAATAGTTGAACATAGGTGTAAGACATACAAATTTGTACTAATCTTACAACTTGTCTAAAACTTTGAAATTACTTCAAAGTGAAAAGTTGAAAATAAAGTATCAGATAATTGGTGGGTAAAACATAATGTAGTATGCCTACCTACCACACACTTGTAAAAATAAAAAATAATTGATGAGGTCAAGTATTGGTGAGGAGGTAGAGTACTAGAAACCACTTTTACCCAAATTAAATAGATCTGTACCTTGTGACTCAGCAATTATATGTTAAACCATGCACCTATAAAAATGCATGCATATGCAGTTTCCTCAAAATATGCCTTTAGACGTATTGCAGATGGATTTCCACACAATTGAAAACAACCCAAATGCGCAGGAAAATTGCAATGGATACACAAATTGTTGCATAGTCCTAAAATGAAATGTGCACTATATAACAATGAGATGTGAATGCCTTCTACTGACTATTACAGAGAATGTAACTCACAAAATAAATTAGATAAAAATACAGAATACTGTCTGACTCCATTTATATAAAGATCGAAAGTAGGTGTTAGAAGTCAGGAGAGTTCTCCTCAGAGGCAGCGGTCAGTGGCAGAAAAACGGATGTGCAAGTACTCTTGCAGTTTTGGGGAGCTGGGCTTGTTGATCTTGGTTCTGATACTTAGATGTGTCTTTCTGACTTCTTGTGTTTCCCTTATGATGCAGGCACTGTCCTGTACATATGTTATTTTTCAGTCAGAAGACAAAAGGAAGATGATAACAATGCCTTGTCGTGTATACAGCAAAGTTATGTGTATTCATGGGTTGACTTAGCTTGGTCATAAAATAAGTGGTATCTGATAGCTGCCGTCAGCATCGCATTTTTACGAATGGAGAAACTGAAGCCCAAAGAAATTTGCTCACCAGAAAGTGGCTAGACAGAACCCCAATTCAGGCAATTCGCCTGCTGTCAGAGTCTGTGTTCTTTGGTAGTGTGTTTCACTGTGTCTTAATGAAGAGCCCTTCGTTGTAGAAAAGACCTTCTTGATGCCTTCATCAAAGGGCCTCCCAAATAAACTCAGGATGTTCGGAATTATGCAAATGTGCTTAAAAATCAGAGAGACTGCTAATAAAGATGGAGAGAGGAACACAGTGCTAAACTGAAACGTGATAATGAGGCTGATCTTGATGCCACTTCTCAGTCCTTATTTGCAAAATTAAGATCTAAGAGGGAGAGAAAAACCCACCCCAACCATAAAAGGCAGGGTGGATACCCGTGAGACAGGATGGTTGAAGAAGCACTAATGATCCAATTAAAAAAGGGAAGGGAGCCCTGTGAGCCTTATTCCAATTATCGTAGAGTCTTGGTATGCACTGCTGCAAGAGAAAATATAGAGGGAAAATAACGGTTTGGTTTTATTTTCTTCTACCTGTGGCAGATAACTGTTTGAATTATTAATTTGTGTGGGTATTTTTTCTGTATATTTTGTCTTCCATCGCAAAGAGATCTTGTGAGTTTTTGCCTGGAGCAGATTACAGAGTGAAAGAAATGAACTGTATTTATCAGACTACTTACCAGAGCTGGCAGAAGGAGGTAGGAATTTCTGCCCCCCGCCACACATGAGGATGAGGATGAGGAGTAGAGACCAGAGAGAAGTGGGAACTTTGGTCGTATGAAAGGGAAATTCCCTGGAAAATTCACTTCAGAAGCGTAGGCCAGGGACCAGCAGCCCTACCAAAGTCCCTTCAGCTCCCAGCTTGAATTACGAGTGCATCTTCTTGGTTTCAGACCTTGTGTAACAACTCAGAAAGATCCTTCGAGTATTCATCCCAATAAACCCTAAATAACTCTTGGGATAGGGAAGCCTCATGATGGAGATTTAAAAAAAACAAACAACAATAAAAACAGCCTAGCTATTCGGGACCTTGGAGTGAAGCCAAATTGAAACAAAGAAAATGATGGTGTTTCTTTCATACTTCAGTATAAAGACATGGATGCATACATTTGACGTGCAAAATGGCTGGAAATTGCTGAGTATGGACTCCCAAAAGCATTTTGCATTAAGAAAAATCACTTTAGTGGAGAGAACATTATCTCCCTTGCTTTTCCCAGAGCCTACTAATGATTCCCAAAGCCCCTCTCTGCCATGACAAGTGAGGCTGGATTTGACTACACATTGCCTCTTCCTGACCTTGGGGTCCAACTGCTCATGAATTCCTGATGTTAGTATTTTTGTCAGGCAGGGATGTTTTAAGATGACTTCAAGTTTTACCAAAGCTGAGTTAAATATTCAACCTAGAATATCGCCCTCCTGTGAGCAAAGATATGATCGAAACTTACATGGTGATTGCTAATATCGTCACATGTTATAAGCAGGTGTTTGAAGCCAGGATATTAAGTTTACCTAGAAGCCCACTGTTACTGCTACCAGAGGCAGTATGGAACCATTCAAGTATAGAATTGGGTAAAATTTGAGATCATCACAGAAGCTCAAGTGATTTGCCCAGATGTGAGGAAGGCTCGCAGGGATGGGAATTATGTGTCATCAGAGGATTTCCAGAATTAGAGCTCTTCTTCCAGTGGGAGAGGAAAATCCACCTAGTGTAGGTACACAGAAAACGTGCTTGTGGCACTCCACCACCCTCAGGACTATGTGAAAAGGACATTCTTCCCTGCAGCTTTTCTCAAGGATAAGGTCACTAGACCATTCAACAGAGGGTAACAGTCTAGGTACCAGGCAGGGCTGCAAAAGCAAAGCACCAAAGTCAGGCAGCAGAAGATGCCTCAGGCAGCACTGCAGGGCGTCGGCTAATGGACATATGCATCATTTCTAGGTCCTCGCCATTGAGGCACCACGGCAGCAGCCCCCGGAGCGCGAGGGGCGCAGGTGCACGTGCTGGTGCTGGCAGGGCTGTGGCACAGGAGCCCGAGCCTGAGGGCCTGTCCTCAGATCCTCAGCTATTGACCACAGAAGAGAGGAACCAGGTTCTACTTGACCTTAAAAAGCAAGATGGTCAGAGTTAAGTGAGAGAGATGCCATCTACAAAGAATTCAACTTCAAAAATTTTAATCAGGCTTTTGGCTTTATGTCCCGAGTTGCCTACAAGCAGAGAAGATAAATCACCACCCGGAATGGTTCAGTGTGTACAACAAGGTCCAGATGACTCTCACATCACATGACTGTGGTGGACTGACCAGAAGAGATGCACAGCTGGCAAGATTCGTTGAGAAAGCATCTGTTTTTGTGTGATTTCTTCTAAAATGCATGTAAAATATCATACCCATCCTAACTGCAATATATTTTGGAGGCAGCTTACATCAACAAATTCTACTGTAAATTAGTTCACCTTTGTACATGTTGTCTAATCAGTGCTTAAATATAAAGTGGTTCAGGGCTGGGGAGATAGCTCAGTGGTCTAAGTGCCTCCCTTTCAAGCACAGGGACCCAAGTTTGATCCCCGGAACTGCATGCTGTGCTAGCCACTGATACCAGATATGGTGGCACATATCTGTAGTCTCAGCAGTGGGGAGGCTAAGACAGGAGGATCACTACTAGTCCAAGCTATGTAGTGAGACCTCATACCAAATAAATAAATGAATGATTAAATATAAAATGATTTACATCTAAACCTGAGGTATTTTTCATTACATTTGTATACTCACATACATAAGATAAAACAACACCACTAATTATATTAATATTTTAAAAGAAAAATGGCGTTAAAAATTAGGGTGGAGCCAGGAATGGTGGAGCATGCCTGTAATCCCAGCACTTGGGAGGCTGAGGCAGAAGGATCGGTGAAAGTTTGAGACCAGCCTGGTCTCAAGGCCAGCCTGAACTGCATAGTGACACCCTGTCTCAAAAACACAAAAAGAAAAAAGAAAGAAAGAAGAAAGGAAGAAAGGAAGCAAGGAAGGAAGGAAGAGAAAGAAGAAAGAAAGAAAGAAAGAAAGAAAGAAAGAAAGAAAGAAAGAAAGAAAGAAAGAAAGAAAGAAAGAAATTAGGGTGGAGAGGTCTTCATATACATATAGAAATTAATTTGAATTATGACTTTACAAATAACATTGTGTTGAAGAATAGCTGTAAAGTATGAGGAAAGTTATGCAGGATTTTAATCTTATGTGACAATTGTTTTTTTTTATTTTAAAGAAGGAAACAAAAACAATGAAGATAAAGGCAAAGCAACATAAACAATAGAAATGGTACAGAATTTCAACAGAAAGGTTTTTTAGAATATCTTAGGGAAATTTTATTCTGAAGAAGAGATAGACTATTGCTAAAAAGTTTTAAAGTTTCTGATGAGTATAAACCTGAGTATATACTTTCAATTACAATTGTTGGAAGTGGTTATTGTATACAAATAACAGTTATAGGAGATTTTGAAAATTTATTTGCATCACACCAATTCAATTAATTCATTTTATATATTTCATACAGGGTCTACAGGGTCTCACTACACAGATCTGATTTGTAGTGATCCTGTTTTCCAGCCCCTTAAAAAAAAAAAAAAAAAAAAAAAAAAACTTTATTTATTTGTGTTATGCCTGGCTCAGTGTGCTCTGGAGGTGGGGCTGGTGCAGCATGTGGTGCCAGGGATTGAAATGCAGTCCCTGCAGTTGCCTAAGCTTGCCTAAGCAGGCGCTTTAGACCCCTGAGCTATCTCACCTGCCCTCAGCCTCTTAAGTGTTGGGATTACACACTACCACACCTGGTCCCAGTCACTGGTTCAGCACACCCCAGGGTGCTGGGGATCGAACCCCAGTCCCTGTGTCTGCCTATGCAGGTGCTTTCATTGACTGAGCTATCTAGCCAGACTCCCCTAATTCATTTTAGATTAAAACAAATTTAGGAAAAAAATGTGTCTTTTTGACACAAGGTGTTACTATGCAGTTCATGTTGGCCTCAAGCTCACTTCATAAACCAGGCTGATACCAATGCAACCGTCCGTCTGCATCCCAGGTGCTTGGATTATAGACATGTGTCACCATGCCCGACTAAGAATAGAAAATTAACAATGGCTGTTATATCATGTATTGTCATCAAATATGTTGTTCAGATTATCAGATATAAGCATGCGAGACTGACAAAACAATTAAACATCAACTCTTTCAATAAATCTTAATTTTTTTTCATTAAAAATTTTTTTTTTAAAAATCCTTGTTGTTGGGAAGCCCTAGTGCTGAGGTGGCAGGTGGAAGAACATGGAACAGCAACGTATGGTTTCTCTGACACTTTTGGCAGCATACCGATGTGGTAATCACCACAACATCTCCATCCAATGTAAGTTGAAACACTTGGAATATTGAAATTGCAGCATCAAGCATAAATGGATTCCATTCATTGGTAGAACTAGCTGGTGGAAAGTTGGAGGCTTTGAGGGCTGTAGGACTAGGCCCATAATGAGTGACTGAGCTAAAATGCTGGACACAGCCAAGACCTGAGTCCTAGCTTTCTACACTATGATTATGGGGCCAAGGCCAGCATGGAACTATTAAAGCCAGTGAAAGTCCCTTTCTTGACCTTCATACACTCATCTACACAATTATACCCTCCCTCAATGGATTATCATGAGGATTAAATGAGGTGTTCATATAAAAGCACCTACAATTCTGCCTGACACAGGGTGCATGCTCACAAATGTCAGCTATCAGTCTTAATGGAGAGTACATGTGGTACCTTCTAGCCACTTGTCACTCTGTCAATATGGAAAACACCAGGAAAAGGGAAAGCATGAGTACTGGGAAGCAAATATAAGTGCTCTTTGAGGTCCTCTAAGACTTATCAGTTTCAAAGGCAAAGAAAGTCATCTTGAGTCACAACTCATATTTTCCTGGATCTTTATCTCAAATACAAAACCTAGGACCTCGAGGACTCACCTTAATATCTCACATGACCCACTGTGCAAAGAGCTCCTTTGGCTTCTTGCATTTCTCCTTGATGGAATGTTTGAGTACATGGTCATGGTATTAAGTACAGAGCAGATGTTATGGTAGGAGCTAAGTTTGATTGGCCCCTTACTCTGCAAAGGGAAGCTTACTAAGTCTGTTTATATCCATCATGACACCAAACCTTTACAGCCCTCAAAACCTTGATAATATTTGTCTCTAACTTTGTAGATTTGTAAAAAAAGGCCCATAAAAGTTTAAGAAACTGGCTGAATGCCACAGAGGTGGAAAGTGGGACTAGGGGTGGCTGTCCCTAATTGACAGCTTTCAAAACATCTTTCCAATGCTTTCTTAAAATTCTACCCCTTCATGAAAATCAGCTCATCTACACAGATGCTGTCAACTCCATAAGACATACTCAGAAGCCTTGGGTATAACCAGGAACCAAAATTAGACTACAAATGATCCATCACATCCCTATGACAAGAATTACAGTATTTATAATTATTAGAGAAATTACAAATGGGCAGAGAACCCAAAGCCTTGTCCCAAATCTGAAAGATGCCATTTAAAAGAAAAGTTAGTGGAACAGTTTTCTGGGTATGAGATAAATGACGGTGGTGGAGTGGGTAAGAACAAGCTCATAAATTCTCCTTTGCTCATTGAATGAAGCATCTTTTGGATTTACATTTATAAAGTATGTAACTGAATATAGATGAATTATAAATGTGTGTTTTCCTTAAATACTAAGCACGGGCTGCTATTCCTTCCTGATACAGAAAAACCAAGCCATAAGGAAATGAATTAAGATTATCAAAAAGAATACTGAATAGCTGGGAAGAAAAAAATACTATTCCAATCCCCCCCGCTTTTGAATACAAGAAATCTTCTAGGTTCATCCATACCAGGATTTCAGATCATTTGAAATTCTAACACACTGGTGAGCATAAACAGATTTTAATTTACTCCTTAGCACTGACAGCTCCAATCAAGGTATGAGTCTTCTGTTCAAAGCCAACAACTGATTAGCCTTTGTGATGAATGGACACAGAATCCTAATTCATATTGATTCTAGCTTCAAGGCTTGGCTGAATTTCAGTCTTGAATTTGCACAGCTATTATCCACATTGCAAAACAATATTGATTGTTTTCCATCAGTAGCTAAAACACTGATTGGCTCATCTTTTAAGGAGAGATTTTTGAGAAACTTTTAAAACCACTAGGATTCTCTACACTGATCTTCCTTAAGTAAACAGAAAATATATGATGTAGGATGGTGAAAGAAATCATCGAAAAGTTGGAGGTAGACTTGGAGCAGAAAAGACACTGGTAGATATCCCTATAGTCTATGAGATGTATAGAGAAGCTGTTCATCCAGCATGGTGCTCAGCCACAGGGAAGGTGTGGCTAAGGGTGCTGCTGGATGGGCAGTATGGGGGTGGCCTTGTGTAACTTGCTTGTGCCAGTGTGACACCAAGAAGACGGTTCTCAAGGCTGCTTCTTCAAAAGGAACAAAAGGAGCTGTAAGAATCAAGAGACCAAACACATTCTTATGTCATCTTAAATCATCTTTCTCTTGGAGTTGAAGATGTTGATACATGGTCAACAGCAGAAGGAGCAAAGGGCTATCATCTGTGGAGTCTGAGGCCAGTCAAGGCCAAGTTTCCTTTAACCTACATTCCTCACTGACTGATGAGACAGCTTCGGCAACCAACCTCCAACACACAGCATGAGCAAAACATACAGTTGCAGAGTGCTGGGCCAATGACATGTGACAGCTTGCTTCTGCAGCACAGCACAATCCACCCTGACCAACACATACTAAAATCTGAGATGTACATAAGAGGAAAAACCTAGGGTGTGGCATACCTTTTTAAGCCTTTAATGTTATTTAGTTTTTTTTTTTTTCATTATCTATTTCATAGCCAAAAAGTCTGAAACTTAATGATAGTAAATATTTATGCAAAGTCATACAAAAAGAGACAGCTGCATCCACGTCCAGCATTCCAGAATTTTCCATTATGCAACACAGACTCACGATTAAGTCCTTCTGATAATTGCTTCTCAAGGATGTATTTTAGTTTGAATATCATAGGAGACAGCTACCTGGTTCATACTCATTTATATTTTTGTAAGTAGTCCTAAAATAATAAGGCTTGGTGTAAGGTCTAAGAGGAGGTAGAAAGGAGAAATACGGGGTAGAAATGAAAAATAATAACTGAAATTTTGAGCACTGTATATGTAACCAGTGGATGTACTTGGATTTCTCACCAAAGCTTTAAAGAAAAGGTTGAAAGGCAGGTTCATTTCTAGTTAACTTGTTCCTGAGTGTTCTGGAAACACCAAACTTAACTTTTTCCAAGTCAGCCAATTGAAGTGTATTGTGAGTCACATCTGCCAGAAAGGAGAAAACAAATTTGAGATCTTGGTAATTGAGACATTCATCTTTCCCAGACAGCTTTAACCAACCTGAAACAAGTCACCTTCCTTTGTCACCCTGGAGCATGCCACCTTTCTTCCACGAGACTCAGTGTTTTCCCCTATAAAATGGGGATAGTAGTTCTTCCTTCTTCACCAAGTGGTTGTGAAAATATGTGTCCAATAGTAATATATAGACCTGTATGTATCAGCTTCTCAGTTGACTCAACTCATTTTCCAGCTGTTTGCACAGAGGCTGTGTACACAGAGACTGGGTTAAGGATGAAGATAGGTCTGTTTTCAGAAATCAACTTCCCAGGGCCCCCAGTGGGGAGCCTGACTTCACTTGCTGACACAGTGGCTATTCAGATGAAACGAAGTGGAAATAGAAAAGCAGTGACCCAGCAAATTCAGGAGGTAGAGGGGAGATCATGAAGGCACATTAGGGAGAGGAAAGCAGCGGGCTGAGGCCAGCTCCTGAGAGAAACTGAATTCACCATGCAGCCTGCAGTGAACTTTTATTGCATCTTCTTGCACGTAATGTACACACACACACACACACACACACACACACACACACACACACAGAGCACATCATAAAATCTAATTCTGAGCTTTGCTTCTTGTTCACCCCTCGATTTCTCCTTTCTCACTGTTTATTTCTCCCTTCCCGTTCCCTTTCTAGTCCGGGATTGGCAGAGGTCTCCATATCGTACAGCAAAAGCAACCCAGTGTGATAGGACACTGAAAGCAAAGGAATGCGGCTGTTCCCAGCCTGGCCTTCCCCAAACCAGATGAATGACATTGGCCCTCACTCCTTCTCCCCGAACTTGGTCTCTACCTGCAAGCTCGGAGTCTGAGGCACTTCCTCATGCCAGCGCAGATCATTTATGATTTTCAATTTCAGAAGATATTACATCGAGAGTGGGAAGCTGATAAGCAGTTATTTAAAAGACCAAATTGCAGAATATTCTTCATTCACCACTCAACTCTTTTAAGCTACAGATAGAGATTACAGGGGTGAAGTGAGACATCGCTTTTCCTTAAGGAATTTTCAGTCCAGCAAGGGAAAACAGGGAAACTGATGCCCTAGGTTCAGCTCACTGGTCTTTTTGACATGCCTGACTAAACTATATCGAGAGCATTTACAGAAATGGGACACAGGAAGACTTCCCTAACGGTAATGTGCTCCAACCAAGAACTGTTCTAACTTTTTCCTCATTGCAAACATATTGACAAATGACAAGAAGATGAGAGTGACTCCTGATCCCACTGCAGTAATCCCTCTTTATCCTCAAGAAATACATTACAGGATGCTCACTGGATGTTTGGAACTATGACGGTGCCAAATCCCATATACATTATGCTTTTTCCTAGAAATACATATCTGTGCTAAACATATTTTTTAAACTAGAGATAGCAAGACATGAATAGTAATAACTACAATTAAAATAGGATAATGATGACATTATCCTGATGTTCTGACAGTTGATTTGATAACCGAGATGGCAGTGAGTGACTACTGAGCAGGTAGCGTATGCAGTGTGGATACTCTGGACAAAGGGAGAAGAGGACAGCACAGCAGATTTCAGCGCACGATTTAAAACTTGCCAATTGTTCATCTCTGGCATTTTCCATTTAATGTGTTCAGAATGGTTGACAGCAGGTAACTGAAATTACGGAAAGTGAAATCACGGGTAAGAGAAGACAACTGCACTCTGAAGCAACCCGCTCCTACACACCACTGTCCATGCACACACAACCACAAACATGTACACAACCATGCATGCACAGAAGGTGGCACACACACCGTGTATGCACACAAAACACAACCACACACACAACCTACACTGATATATATTCTTCCCGTGTTCTGTCTGTGTGATATACATATTATATGTATATCACTTTTAAAGTCATATCATTCAACATAGACAATGTGTAAATATGCTCATTTTTATTCTTAATATATTCTGAGCATCTTCCTAAGAAAAAAATCCTTTGAATGACCTTCATACTTACTGTTCAGTTGCATGAATACACCATAACTTGCTTCATGAAGACTCTAATTTGGATACAGGTTACTTAACATTTTCTTTGCTACTATGCACAGCATCGTAATGAGGATGTTTGGAGCTGATTCTGTGCACAGAGCATCACATCTTTCATAGAATAGACTCCCAGAAGTTCAGGCATTGAGTCCAAGGCACAATCTTAGCATCTTTTTCACTTTTTACTCTATAAGGCCAGCTTTTTCTCCCAAAAAACATTGGTAGGGCCCGGCAGGATGGCTCAGTGGTCTAAAGCACCTGTTTAAGAAAGCTTAGGCAGCTGCAGGGATTGCGGTTCGATCCCCAGCACCACATGCTGCGCCAGCCCTGCCCTCAGGGAAGGCTGAGCCAGCCATAAAAATAAATAAATAAATAAGCAAACAAAAGTTCTGAAACAAGAAAAAATAAATAAATAAAAAATAAAGAAAGAACAGAAAAACACCTTAAAAAAAAAAAAAAAAAGCATGGGTAATTTTTAGTCCCCTGGCACATGTAACTATACAAATTTCTCCTACAATTCTCTCCATCAACTTATTATTAATTTTGTACATCAGGTATACTTACTTTATGCTTTTTAAAATTATCTGTTTCAGGGACCTGGCGGGATGGCTCAGTGGTCTAAAGCGCCTGCTTGGGAAAGCTTGGGTGGCTTCAGGGACCGCAGTTCGATTCTTGGCACCACATGCTGTGCCAGCCCTGCCCTCGTGGTGGGCTGAGCCGGCCATAAAAATGAGTGGATAAACAAAGGTTCTGAAACAAGAAAAAAATAAATAAATAAAATTAAAAATTCTTAAAAAAAATAATAATCTGTTTCCTTTTCCTTCAAAGTTTTCCTATGTATGAAAGATATGGTCATTCTAGCCCCCCTTGTATGTTGTGAATATTTACCCAGTGTTTCATTTATGTAGAATTTTAAAACTGCAAGTCTTTTCTCAGATAGGAATCAATCTCATTACTTATGGTTTCTGCCTTTAGTGCTGTATAAGAAACTTCTTTATCCGTAGATTTTTATTGTTTATCTTAGTAAAACATAGTATAGTCTCAACATATTTAATAAGTTTACATATTTATGTAAACGATTTGCCTCTTAATTAATAAAGGGCAGAGATTATATTGTCATATATTTTTATGGTACTGGTCTTTGTTTTTTGTTGCTTAATGACAGAAAGTATTACTTTTGTAACTTAAACAAGTGTGCAAAATGAATCCTTCACTGAGCTCTTCTTTTGCAATCTGATAGGCAAGAGTAACTCTCCATGATTTTCTAAATTATTTTTTACATGTCTCAATACCGGCATTACCTCCAGGCTGAGGTTGGGGTCACATGGGAGCAGCCCTGTGAAAAAGGGGAGAGGGACTCATTCTCTGGACGAAGCAGCGCATTCAGAGAAGCTCAAAACCAACCACTGCTTCAGGAGATCCCTGTTTCATGTGAATGAGAGTAAAAGCTGTGGAAACAGCCCCTCTGGAGGTCTGTGGGATACATTTTATTTTATTTTATTTTATTTTATTTTTATTTTTATTTTTATTTTTTGTTCTTGTTTCAGAACCTTTGTTTATTTATTCATTCATTTTTATGGCCGGCTCAGCCCACCCTGAGGGCAGGGCTGGTGCAGCATGTGGTGCTGGGGATAGAACCACGGTTCCTGAAGCCACCCAAGCTTTCCCAAGCAGGCGCTTTAGACCACTTAACCATTCCGCCAGGCCCTGTGGGATACATTTTAAACTGTGAGAATCCAGAAATTAACTTTCACATTACCCATGACGATGAGTCCACTTCCAGAATTCACTACATTAAACTTTAACTGTATTTGCTTCATCTCTTTTAATTAAAGAAATACAACACACAAAAAATTAAAGCTTCCTCTGAGTACCCTTCCCCATTCAACCCTCCCTCAGAGTGGTATGCTACCGCTTACAGTCCAATACGTTATATGTACAAATGCGTGAATGCTGTGGGTGTTTCAACATCTTGTTGCAAGTGAAAAAATAAAAGAAGTTTTCTTCAGGTAAACATTTGTTTCTCTCTTTTATAAAATTATTGGTAGACAGTCTATGTCTTAGTTACTTTACACTCATTGCTGAGACAAATACTCAACACAAAATGAAGGAAGGAAAGGTTCATTTAGCTCACAGTTACTCGAGGTTTCAGTCCATATTCAGCTGGCCCAAGGCTGAGAGGAACAGAGCAGAGAGAATCCAGTTCAAGGAGGCAGAACAGCAACAAAATGGTGGCAGAGGCAGCCAATCAATCAGGGAAGCAGAGCAGCAGCTACAACTCTAGTCTGTCTCTCTGTCGCTCTTTATATTACATTCAGGCCCTCTGCCTTAGGATATCTGCCCTAGACCACACCCATAGTCTCAGCCTTACTCAGACAGATAATCCCATCAGTACTAAAACAGAATCCCAGGGATTATGAATCAAGTTTCAATCTATAGAAGCCATGCCCCATGATTGTATGAGGCTTTGTGGGGACAACCAGACATAAACCATGACAGTCTACAACTGCTGCAGCCTCTTTATGGTCTAGAGAGCCAGCTTGCTTCGATCTTAGAGCTCCTGCCTACCTGGATTCCATTGCCGAATTTTCTTTGTGATCCAAGATGGCTGTTTTAGCTCCTGTCAGTCTAGCCACATTCCAACCAGCAGAAAGGGTGAAAGTAAAGAAGGAAGAGGAGATAAAGGAAGAAAGAGGAAAAAGGGAATGATAAGAGGGAGCAAGGGAAAATGTAAAAGAGTGTGGGAAGGAGAGAGAGGGAGAGACAGAGAGAGAGACAGAGAGAGACAGAGAGAGAGAGAGAGAGAGAGAGAGAGAGAGAGAGAGAGAGAGAGAGAGAGAGAGAGAGAAGGGAAGGAGTTGGAGGTGGAATTGTGTCCCTGAAAGGTATATTCAAGCCTTAACCCCAAGGTTGTTGAATGTAATCAAGTTAAGATGAGGCAATTCTCAATCAAGGTAGGTCCTAATCCAAGATGATTCATTTCTTTAGAAGAGAAAAGAGACATAGACTCAGACACACACAGGAAAACACATGGAGCAATGTATCTGAAAGTCAAGAAATGCCCAGGATGGGAAGTAACACCAGAAGCTTGAGAAAGACACAGAATTCTCTCTGAGTGCCACCAAGGAGCATGGCCCTGCTGGTACCTTGCTTTCAGATTTCTAAATCTGCTAAAGCTGCGAGAGAAAAAAGAAATCTGTTGTTTAAATCTATGAAATTATGTTATTTGGTAACAGAAGCCACAGGAAACCAATACAAAATAAAAAGGGAGGGAGGTGGGCGCAGCAGTTGGGAAGCTATTATTGGCTATGCTTTAGGAAGGCCCCTGGGAACTCCGACCAATGCTAGTCCGATCCCACTGACATAACACAGACCTGGCTGCACCTAGCTGCAAGGAAATCTTTACACTGGGTTTCCACACTCCCATTGAAAAGTTTTATTACAATGGAGAAAAAAAGTAGAATGAATTTTTCAAAACTCACACATACACAATATCAACTGTGAATCTCATTTTGCAACTTTCTTTCCCAACTGATTTCCTGGAAAGATTTGTCCAGGTTCAGACACATAGCTATAATTTTCTACCTTTAAGAGCTATTCTTATCATGTATGTTTATCACCACTTTCCATGTGAATGATGGTAATATTCTTCCTCTTACAAAGAGAGCAACAGTAAATGCCAGACTGTCTCACTGAGTGTATGTGGGACAGGCTCTCTCCACTGCATACCTGGAAATGGAATTCTAAGTGACAACAGAGGTACACTTTCATTCACAAAAGATATTTCAACCTCCAGGTGGTTGTGCCAATGTACACTTTCTCTTGTAACATATCTTAAAACAAGATACAGAAAAAAGGACATGGTAAAATACTGGCAACTCTGAATATTATTGCATTTTCAATTTTTCCTAAAATTATAAAGAATACTGCGATTAATTAATAATAATAATAATTATTTTAATAATAATTAACAATAATGCTGTACATTTTTGTCCAACTTCAGTGAAGTATAATTTATATAAGAAAATACATCCATTTTCAATGGATAATTTACTGAGTCTTGAAAACTGTATAACCTGCGATCTGGACATAGTGGTGCATACCTATAATCCTAGAACTCTGGAAGGCAAGAGCAGGAAGATTGGAAGTTCAAGCCCACCCTGGATAACTTGATGACTTAAACCCCTGTGAATACTGCTATAACCAAGACATACAACATTTCTAACACAAAAAATTATTTTATGTATTGTACAATAGCCTTACACCAATGGATTAAAAAGTTCAGATGAAATAGAAATTTTTCCTTAAAAACTCCCTAGCAACTAATTGATGAAACAGCAGAAAACCTGAATACTCCTCTAGGTAATCAATAAATTAAATCTAGGCACTGGAACAGGTCCAGCAGTTTTAAGTACTTTGGAGGACTCTGGGTGGCCCATGGGACTCTGGTGAGCTATGTTCCTTAAATCCCAGAACACAGGTGTGGATATTGTGCTGGCACTGGCCCAGGCTTTTAAAATTACAGGAGCATGCAAGGAAGTCCATGGGATTGTAGTAAATCTGGCCCATACCCACTAACTACACTGAAGCTTTGTTGGGTATCAGCCAGTGACCCCTACTAGTAGTAAGAGCCTTGTTGAGGCCTACCCTTCTCCCCACTTCATCAGAAGTCTTACTGACACATGCCCCACCACTCTCCCACCACTTCTAAGTCTGGGTGATTACTGGGAGCTTCCAAAATGCCAAAATGGAAGAGCAATAGACAATCTCAATCTTCCAGGCCACCCAGAACAAATCCAAGAGACAAAATCATTCAAGAACTTGGAAATCACACACCTAAAATTTCTGGAATGATAGCAACTGAAGAAACAAGTTCATCACACTATAGAAGAAATAATACCAGAAATAATATTTCATCTCAATAAAGAAATGACAATAATCATGAAAGAAATGTTCAGCATGGCTAAAAGAGACATGCATAAAAAATAGAGGAGAATAGAAAAAATGATGGAAACACTGAAATACAAGAAAGAATTAGAATACAAGAAAAAGATTCAAACAGATATCCAGGAAATTAATAATTCCACTGAGAACTGGCAAAACCTTTTGAATGACACTGAACATAGACATTCAGACCTTGAACACAGTAGTACAGCTAGTGAATACGAAAGGAAAGATCTCTGAAAACTAACAAGAAACCAGGAAATAACAATTCAGCAGTTACAAGATGACACAAAGAAAAATAATGTAAGAGTTGTAGGTGTCACTGGAGCAGCAGGAGACAGCACAAATGACATAAAAAACTGTTTGCTGCAGTACTAGCAAAAAATTTTCCAAACATGGGAAAATAACCTGATATGTAGCAAGTGAGACATATAGAACTCCAAATAGCCATAATCAAAGTAAATCTACACCTAGGAACAAAATAATCAAGTTCACAGAAATTCAGCAAGACAGTAGAATATTCAAAGCTGCTAGCGAGAAGAACCAGATCATGTACAATGGAAAGCACATCAGAATCATGGCAGATTTCTCAACACAAACCATCAAATCAAGAAGAGTTTGAAGTGAAATACTTCACATCCTGGAAGAAAATAACTTCCAACCCAGATTGATGTATCCTGAAAAACTATCTATCAAATTCAATGGTTAGACAAAGAACAACTGAAGAAATTCATGACCACCAAACCAACCCTACAAATAGTACTGACAGATATTTTAGAGACAGTAGTGACCATAGCTTCAAGAACAACAGAAAGGAGTAACAAAACAGAGTAAGTAATTAAAAAGAGGAAAAAGATACGGAACCTATAGCAGGAAAATAACATGACAGAGACAAGCCAATATATATCAGTTGTAGCCATCAATGTAAATGGCTTCCATTCACCAGTCAAAAGAAACAGACTAGCAGAGTGGATTTGAAACAAAATTCAACAATATGCTGCATACAAGAAACACGTTTAACTCAAAAAGAAATTCACAGACTGAACTTCAAAGGATAGAAAACAATTCTCCATGCTACAGAAAAGGAGAAAAAGAAGCAGGGGTAGCTATTCTGGTTGCTGACAATGTCACCTTCAAACCAAGTATCTTTCAAAGAGATAAAGAATGTCATCACATACTTCAGAGAAAAGTGCAAGAGGAAAATATAACAATTATAATATATATGCACCCAGTGTACAAACATCCACCTACATAAGAAAAAATTCAACAGACATGAAAAATCAAACAAGCAATAATACAACTGTAATAGGGAACTTTAATATGTCACTGTCATAAGAGATAGAGGAACTAGGCAAAAAAATCAGCAAAGAAATAAACCAAACTTTTGAAGAAATGGACTTCATAGAGTTTTACAGTGTTTCACCCAGCAACAACAGAATACGCATTCTTCTTAGCTGTACATGGGAATTCTTTAAAATAGACCATATACAAAGAGCATGCTTAAGTAAATATAAAGGAGTTGAAATTAGCCCATGCATGATATTGAACCACAATGTAATGAAACCAAAAATTATTAACAAACAAGCCACAGAAACAACATGGAAATTAAATAACAACCTCCTAAACAACGGGTGGTTCACAGATAAAATAAGAGAAAAATAAAAAATATTTACAATAAAATGAAAATGCAGGCACAACCTACTGAAGCCTGTGGGATACAATGAAAGCAGTCTTAAAAGGAAAATTTCTACTCATAAATTCACACATCAGAAACAGAATAAGCCCAAATGACAGATCTTATGCTGCACCTCAAGCTCCTAGAAAAGGAAGAGCAAGCCAATCCCAAAGCCCAGAGAAGGCAGGGAATTACATAGATTGAAGCAAAAACTGATGCATTAGAGATGAAGAAAACAAAACAACGAATAAATGAATCAAAGGGTTAGCTCTTTGAAAGAATAGATGTATTTGACATAGCTCTAACAAACCTAACCCAAAAAAGGAAAGAAAACTCCACATTCATGCAAAAAGGAATGACAAGGTCAAATCACTAGAGACCCTAGAGAAATTTAAAAGATCAGCACCTACCACCAAAATCTTTACTCTCACATGACAGAAAATACAGAGGAAATGGACAATTCTCTAGATACATATGAAATGCCAAAACTGAATGAAGAAGATACACAAAGTCTGAGTAATCCAATAACAGGAAACAAAATTGAAAATTTAATTTAAAAAAAGAAAATTACCAACAAAGAAAAGCCCAGGTCTTGATGGATTCATAGCTGATTTTTACAAGAAATTTAGAGAAGATTTAATGTCACCTTTTGCCAAACACTTCAGTGAAATTCAAACAGAGGTAACTCTTTCAAACTCATTCCTGGAGGCAAGTGTTACTCTGATTCCAAAACCAGAGAAAGATGCAACTAAAAAAGGATAGATGCAAAAAGCCTCAATAAAGTACTAGCAAACAGAATGCAGCAAATCATGAAGAACATTATAATCACAACCAAGTGGGCTTCATCCTAGAAATGCAGGGATGGTTCAACATGCACAAATCCATAAATGTGATATACCACATCAATAGAGCCAAGGATTAAAACCACATGATCATCTTAATAGTTGCAGAAAAAGCATTTGAAAAATTCCAACACTCATTCACGATTAAAAACCCTATAGAAGGGTTGGCGAGATAGCTCAGCACTCTAAAATGCTGCTTAGGCAAGCTTAGGCAGCTGCAGAGACTGTGGTTCCATCCCTGGCACCATATGCTGCGCCAGCTCCACCTCAGTGCAGGCTGAGCTGGTCACAATATAAATAAATAAAGTTTAATAACTTTACAAAAGCAAAAACCCTACAGAAAATCAGAATATCTGGTCTATATCTCAATCTGATAAAAGCCATCTATGAGAAATCAATAACCAACGTCATACTAAACAGGCAACAACTGAAAGCCTTCACTTTAAAATCAGGAACAAGACAAGAATGCCCACTGTCTCCATTCTTATTCAATATAGTTCTAGAAACATTAGCTAGAACAAATTATACAAAAGGGAGAAATAAAGGGAATAAAGATTCAAAAAGAAGTGAAATTATTATTTGCAGGTGACATGATAGTCTACATAGAAGACCCCAGAAACTCCATCAAGAGTCTTGAAGTTTTAATAGCCAAATTCAGTAACAGCAGGATACAAATTGAAAACCCAAAAATTAGTAGCATTTTTGTATGCAAACAATGAACACACTGAAAGAGAAATTGCAAAAACCGCACCTTTCAAAATAACATCCAAAATAATGAATACTTAGGATTGGATCTCACAAAGGTAGTAAAAGATTTATACAGTGAACAGTATGATACTCTGAAAAAAAATTGAAGATTTGAGAAAATGGAAAGATATTTAATGTTCCTAGACAAGAAGAGCCAACGCTGTGAAAATGGCCATACTCTCAAAATTGTTATACAAATTCAATTCAATTCTTATTAAAATGCCATTAATATACCTCACAGAGCTACACAAAAGTTTCCTCAAATTCATTTGGAACCAGAAGAGACCCAGAATACCAAAAGTAACCCTGGAAACAAAGGAAAAGCAGGAAACCCTCACAAACAGATTTGCCTCACAAATGCTGTCCTGAAATTATACTACAAAGCAACTGTGATAAAATCAGCACAGTACTGGCATAGAGACAGACCTAAGGATCAATGAAACAGATTAGAAAATGCAGACACGACTATAAACATGCTCAGCCACTTTATCTTTGACAAAGGGGCCAAACATGTCCACTGGAAGAAAGACAGCCTATTTAATAAATGGTGCTAGAAAAACTGGCTTTCCAAATACCAAAGGCTAACATCAGACCCATGTCTATCACCATGCACTGAACTACAGTCAAAGTAGAGTACAGATTCCAACATCAAAACAGAAACACCAAATCTGGAGAAAAATATAGGTAGAACTCTTAAGGATATAGGCATAGGTAGAGAGTTCATGACTGAAAACCAAACTGCACAGAAAATACTTCAAAGACTCAGTAACTAGGATGTCATCTTTTTGAAAAGTTTCTGTACTTCAAAGGAAATCTCCTTCAGAGTAAAAAGAAAATCTACAAATTATGAAAAAATTATAGCCAACTGTCCCTCTGACAAATGTCTTCTATCTAGAACATATAAAGAATTTATAAAAATCAGGCCCTCCGAATTCAAAGACCCAATCCAAAAATGGGTATCAGAGATGAATATACACTTGTCATATGAAGAAATACAAATGGTAAGTAAATATATGATAAAATATTCAACATGATTATTCATTTCAGAAATGCAATTTTTTTTTTGGGGGGGGGGTCTTTTTCAGTACCAGCGACTGAACTCAGGACCTTATACTGTCCAGGCAGGCACTTTTGCCACTGAGCTATCTCAGCAGTCCCAAGAAATGCAAATTAAAATAACACTGAGATTTCATCTCACTCAAGAAAGAATGGCTAACTTCAAAATGTCAGTCCATAACAAATGCTGGAGGAGCCGTAGAAAAGAAGGAACCCTTCTATACTGTTGGTCGGAGAGCAGACTGGTGCAACTATGGTGGAAATCAGTGTGGAGATGTCTTAAAAAGCTAAGATTGGAGGTCCCATTCAACCCAGCTATTCCCTTCCTGGATACTTTTTCAGAAGAACTGAAAACATCACACCACAGTGATATATGTGAGCCCATGTTTATAGCAGTGCAATTTGTCATAGCTAAATCCTGGAAACAACACAAACGCTTATCAACTGAGGAATGGATAAAGAAGATGTGATATTTCCATACAGTGAAATATTATTAATGTACCAAAAAACAGGATAAATCTTAGTCTTTTCTCAGCAAATGGATGTAACTAGAGATGAAACTCTCAAGTAAAAAAAATCAGACCCACATGTGCAAACATGATATTGTCTCCTTAGTGCAAGAATCTGAAAGAGAAAGTAAAATCTGAAGGGCACAATAGATACTGGGAAAAGGAAATAAACCTGCTGAAAAGGAAGAAATTACTGAGTTGACAAGGCCAGGAGAGGGAGTGGGGGAAAGAGATACATCTATGTCTGTAAGAAGGGTAGACTGGACAAATGTAATGTGGATTTCTCCTGTTTTATGGAAAACAGCAGTTAATGTTTAACTTTCTTTTTTCTCCTTTTTCCATTGTTTGTCCTTTTTTGTCTTCTTGATTTCTTATATATTTCTTTCTGTCTTCTTTCTTCTAATTTTGCATGCATACACCGGGTAATATGAACAATTAGTTGGAAGACAACACTATGCATTACAACACATGCTGTGAAATTCATATTATTTTGTTGGGTGAAATTTTGCTTCATTTGTAATTTTTATTTTAATATTATTTTGCACTATCTTTAAAAATAAAGATTAAAGTAATTGAATTCATAGATGTACTCTATTCCTCCTCCCTCCCTTTCCCACACACATACACCCTGCAATACACACTCACACGCACACAACCCTACTCCAGAGCCCAGTAGACTTTACCAATGAGATTTTCTGAATTATTAGGAAAATGAAAACCTACCTACCTAATAAAATCCTCAAATTGACCTATCAATTTGATGCAACTGAATCAAACTCCAACTAAGGATTTTTGTTCTGGAGGGTGGCAGCATGATTCTGAAATGTATGTGAAAATGCAAAGGGTCACTAGAGCATAGGTAGTCTTGGACAAGAACAAGGATGGAGCCCAGCTTACAGAAGAACTGGAATGCTCAGTGTCTTGGGCGACACTCTCCATGGAGTAATCACTTTGGAAAACTTCACTGAGCTGTCCCCTTGAGACTTGGTTGTTTTTGGTGTGCATGTTATATATTAATAAAATGTTTATTAAACAAAGCAACTCTATAACCAAATGCTTAGCTTGCCACAACAAAAATTCCCTTGGGAGGGAACTCATACCAGGAACTGCAATGGGAGACATTATAACAATTAAAAACATCTGAGCTGAAATTGGTCAGATCAAACTTAAGACTGGGCTCTACTGCTTGGCTGCAGAATGTGAACTGACATAAGTCAGAATGATAACCCTGGAAATGGGTGGACAACATCCATCCAGTATCCACACATATAAGCAGCCCATGGCTTAGAAACTAAATAGAAAAATGGATTCTCATCTCACATGCAATAAATCAGCACCCTTCTTTGGGCCTGCTACTTTACTTTTTTGAGTTTTAACTTTTGCATCTGTAAAATGGACATATAGCCAGGCTGACACATCAAATTGTGGCAGCCAGACAAGAAAAACACTTATGACTGGTACCTATCATAAAGAAGATGTTCAACAAATGAAGGCTGGTATTTTTACTTGGTACTTAAATAAAGATATTGCCATTCACAAATATAAAATGTCTCTCCCATTCCTCTCATTCATGCTAGTAAACCATGCATGTTGTAATTGCCAATGGAGACAACAAAGTCTGGAAAAGTTATTTAAGAAATTGAAAGGAGAGAGAGAGAGAGAGAGAAAGAGAGAGAGAGAGAGAGAGAGAGAGAGAGAGAGAGAGAGAGGTTGCCAAATTGCAGTCTGGTTCAGGACAGAAGAGCTTGAGGGAACCAATAGAAAGATACACTTGTTCAAAGGATCTCTGCCTGGGCCAGCCAGATAGCTCAGCAGGTTAAAGTGCCTGCTTAGGCAGATGCAGGGTCTAGGGGTTCGATCCCCAGCATGCCATGCCATGCCAGCCCCTCCTCTGGGGTGTGCTAAGCTGACAACTGAGACTGGACATGATGGCACACACCTGTAACCTCAGCACTTGGGTGTCTGAAAACAGGATAATCACTACAAGTAAACCCTGTACTAAATGTATTTAAAAAATAAATTTAAAAAAGAGCAAAGCCTCTCTGCCCTCCCTCAGCCCCCATCCATTTTCCAGCTCCACATCTGGGATCATGGTGCATTTGCCAATTTCACAAGGGCTTAGAGTCGTGCTGACCATTCCTCTCCCCCATCCGTCAGCATTGTGTATTGCCTGTCTTCTACCTGGAATCCTCTGGGGAAAGACGTGGCTGTGTACACTGCTGACTTAGCCTTTATATTTTCTTGTGTCTGTGGAGACAGTAGCTAAGCAGATGTGTTTTTCAGAAGACGTGACTCCAAATGCTGTAAACATACTTATCAGGCAACTACAGATCATGAGAACGCCGGGAACAGTCAAGATCCCTGACAGGTGACACGGCAAATAAAGGGAGATTAAAGGCCATTACTTGTCTGACATGGACCCATTTTATCCTTACCAATGGCAGAGTACAGAACATTGCCTGTTCTCGATGGTAAGTCACTGGATACAGTGTAATTTCTTACATAGTGCACCCCTGTCATTCTCCTCTGGGGAAAAAGAAGAGAAATAAAAATCAGGTATCTTTCTGCCAATGACCTAGATGCTATCATGTGTTGAATACTAACCTTTATTTGGAGTCTACTGTGGGCAAGATTTTCTGCTAAGCATTCTCATTTGATTTTAAGTATAATGATACACATCTTCATTTTAATAATTATCGTACTTTTAAAATAGAAGAAATGGAGACCTTATGAGTTAACAGTAAATTTTGCCTGTTAGTCAGAGAGCACCCATTTATGCTTATATTCCTCATGTGTGCTCATATAGATTTGCTCTGGATGAATGAGGAAGGACATCAGATGAGATCCAGATGGCCTAGTTTTCTGCCACTGTGGAACATTTGGATGCAAAGCAAGCCACACCTACATCCTGGATACCCTCCTTCCTATAGCTGAGAAATATGACCTTAAATAACTACTGAAAATGCTCATTTGCACGGTGAGGGCAAAAGACCAACCACTCCTGATTTTGCACCAATGTGGCATAAGGAAAGCTGCATGAATCAAGCTTTCTTCCGTCTAGGAAACATTCTGTGTATGCCCAGGAAATGAATTATTTGAAAAAGCCTATCCATGAAAGCATCCTTTTGTTTTGTATGCACCAACTTTATTATTAAGTACAGGGTTTTTTTGAAACTTAAAATTAGCATTGGGAACATCTACTAAGAACAAATATTAAGGCATGGTACTGTATTTGCTGTGTTAAACATGTCTGACCCAGAGGTGCGTTGAGTTCACCTCTGTTTTGAGTTTTGAACAGATGCAGCCTGAACCCCATCCCAAGTCCTCCCAAGATCTTGGGTACTCCCTGGGGCTCACATTCCTTTGGGTATTTCTGCCTCTCAGGTCTAGCTGCCCAGGGCTCTCCTTCCCATTGGTATTATACCTCATAGGCCTCTTCTCTTCTTTCTGCACTGAACTAAATCAGAGAAAAAATGAGCCTCTCTTACACTCTCCTATCTACTTGTCCAATGGATTTGTCATTGTTGTAGTTTAGGATTTTACAGGGGAAAACAATTTAATACAGGACACATAGTTTTTAAGATTATTTTGTAATAGTCACTCAAAGAGTCATATACAAAAAGAGTACAGGAAATCTGTCCACACCCTAAAGGCCAAAGAATCCATCCAGCTGAGGGTCTGGATTAATAATGTCCTGCATGAGTCCAGCTGAAGACCTACCGCCCATAACAATGTCTTCCACAAGTTCTGCTGAAGGCCAAGAGCCCATGACAATGCCTCTTCCAGGTCTGTTTCATGGATCTCTGCTGGCAAGGCCCAAAGGTCAGTGATAGAAGCTAGAAAGTCTTTGCCAGTGGGATCTGTACTATCAGGGTGCAGGATCTGCACTGGAGCCAAGAAGTGACTTCAAACTAAGGACAAGAGCAGCCCCCAAAATACCAGAGCTATGCTCAGCCATAGAGAGGCCCCAAGCTCCTCCAAAGGTAAGGAAAACAGAGTTCCCATCAGAAAAGCCAACGCGATGAGCCTCTCCAGGAGGCTGAGCCATGCACCATTCTCCCTCCAGAGCCAGGAGGTGATGCTCACAGTGAGGACCAGGGCTCCCCCAAAGTGAACCATAACCATTCCCGGCAACAACAAGGTCCTGAGCTCACTTCTTGATGAGAACAGCTGAGTCTGTCAGGAAAGCAGCCTCCTCTAAGAGAATCAACAGCCCCCTACAACCTCCCTAACAGCTTCCAACAGCCAGCAGCTTCCCAACAGCTTTTTCTCTTCTTCCTCTCCCGTTCCGCCTCACATGCTGCTAGCAACCACCCTCAGGTGTGACTCCCACACTCCACACCACGTTGGCGCAGTAACAAACTGACTACCAGTGGTCAATCCACCACAGTTACTGTTAGGGCTTTGGGGGACCGAGAAGGGCTGGCATGCTCATCTCACAGCAGTGCCTATACCTAAAACTGCGTGGTAGAAATAGCTCCGCTTTACTTGATCTTCAGATGCTGCTCCTTATTTTAAGCCCCTGGAACTGGTGGAATAAGTTCTGCTTCATGGCCCCTCTGTTCCTCATTTGTGCCCAGCTCACTCCTGCCTCGGGGCCCTGGCACTTCCTAGATAACTGATTCTCCAATAGCCTCACACTCTGCTCGCTTTCATCATATCTGTATATAGCATTACCTTATGATATGTATATCTTCCCTGTCACCCCAGCCAGCAACGCCTGGTCTCTCCTCCCCTGCTTTTCTCTGTAGCTCTCATCACCACCTGACACACTGTGTATTTATGTGCATTTGTCTGCCTCCACAACTACAACTCATATGCCATGGGTGAGGGTGAGGGAGGATGCCCTGACCATTTTGCTGTCTCCTACATTCCTGCATCTAGCATGGAGGCGCTCCTTGTAGGCATCAGTCTAGGCTGACAATGGAGTCTGGCAAGTAGCAGAAATACTATCCTCCTGATCCTAGTTCATTGTCCAGGAATAGTGTCCTCATGACTATCTCAGAGTACAATTAAGCCACAGGGCAACAGAATCACAACAAGGAAGTAGAGCATGGCAGCGTTACACTGGCTGGGGCAGACCCTAGGATCTGGGCTGAAACTGCAGCTATTGCACAGGGTGGGCTCCGGACTCAGAGACCTAGTAGTTAGGGCAGAAGGTGTGAGGAGAAAGGATGAGGGTGCCAGCCCTGCAGAAAGAGCCAGGCAGTGACATTCCCGGAGTCAGTACTACTTTTTCAGCCCCAAGAGCAATCATGACAAAGGGACAGAGAGCTCAGTCTCCATAACTAGAGCACAGTATTTAGATCCTCATTCCACATGTTCTGACAGTGTGACTATGGGTAGTGATTTATCTGATACAGAGAATTCTCCACATCTTGGTGATAGCCATATTGCTTTATTGATGATCTACTTTGTTAAACATCAGAAAATTTAGACAAGTGTGTTGAAGGAAGAAAAAAACACATCAACATCACTCAACCAAGAAGCAAGCACTTATATGTACTCATGAGTCCATGTACACCCTTCTAGAACTGGCCTGCTCTAGGAGGGAGTCTCAGACCCAAAGTACCCAGAGCCCTAGAAAGTGTGGTCAGTTGCCGCTGAGATGTAAGTGCAAACCTAAGCCACTCTCCAAAGCCTTAGCACAAAAACATTACACTTCCTAATCATTTTTAGATTAGTTATAGATTGAAATGGTAATATAAAATAGAGATAAATAAAATGTTACTACAATTAATTTCTTTTTAACTTATTTAGTATGGCTATTAATTTAAACAGAAAGTAGCTTATATTTCTTTTTTGTTTTCTGTATTTTAGGACAGGATCTACATGATCTCACTATGTAAACTGGAGTCATAGTGATCCTCCTGTTTTCAGCCTCCCAAGTGCTAGGATTACAGGTGCACACCACCATGCCCAACCTTAATCACCATGTCAGCGTGCCCTGGGGGGTGGGGCCGGCATAGCACTAGGGACTGAACCCTGGTCATTTTGGTCTGCCTAAGCAGGTGCTTTAGTCCACTGAGCTATCTGTCATGCTCTGTAACTTATATTTCTATTGAGCTAAACTGCTCTTCTTCCCTTTCTGGCAGATAGATAGATAGATAGATAGATAGATAGATAGATAGATAGATAATACACAGACAGACAGATAGATACAGATATATACATACATATATTTGCTTTTATTGTTATTATTATTATTATTATTAAAATAGAAATAAAGTGGGACCTTCTGTTTTATAAACTTGCTATTTTGCCTACCAATGGGCCATAAACTTTTTTTTGGAATTAACAATAAATTAAGATCTCCATAATCACTTTTGATGACTTCATAGCATAATACTAAATAAATGCACCAAAATGTAGTTAACCTATATTTGTAATTTTTAAGGCTATGTTTTCTTCTATCTCATTTTTCTTTATTGTTCTTCTCTTTTTTTCTTTTTGCCTGGCACATAAAGCTTCATGACAAGTTTTACTATTAGAAACCAATTACTTGTTCAATTATTTCCCTAGGTTACATTACTAAAATAATGTAGGGCTCACAGACACCAAGTACGTCAGATCCTACCAGCACTTTGAGGAACTAAGGACACTATTGTCTGGGATACAGGGATGACTTCAACAGCCTTGGACAAGTGTCTCTGAGGTTCTGAACATCTAGTTTTACATACTAGAGAGGAGGAACAGCTTGATGCACAAGGTCTGTAGCTAAATGGGGCTCGAGTCCTGGTTCTCTGCCATTTCTACCAGTGTACCTTCAGGCATGTTTTACAAACTTCCTGAGCCCCAGTCTCCATAGCTAAGGAAGGGGAGCATTAACTAACTCCTTCAAAGGAAGACTGCTTTTTTTTTGTTTGTTTCTTTGTTTTTTGTTTTTTAAATTTTTTTTTCTTGTTTCAGAACCATTGCTCACTTATTCACTCATTTTTATGGCCAATTCAGCCTGCCCCAAGGGCAGGGCTGGCGCAGCATGTGGTGCCGGGGATCGAACCGCGGTCCCTGAAGCCACCCAAGCTTTCCCAAGCAGGCGCTTTTGACCACTGAGCCATCCTTTGGATCAAAGAAACATCATATATAATAAAGGCAGACGGCCTAGCTCATACTAAATCCCTAGGAAATGTAGTTATTAATGCTTTTGCGATCTTGTTTGGATATGCTAATCAAGACATACACAGATTTCTGCATTTTTGTCATACTCTCTCCTCTTTCTGTGACTTTACGTCAAATAGAGATCTATTTGCTAAAATAAATTGAAATGGGTAAAGAATATGAGGCACAATTTATACTAGATATATCTGCAATTACTGACTCTAAATTAAACATATCCCTTCATGAATAATGAAGCAGAAATAGGCCAAAGGAAAAATGAGATAAGATCTTAAATCCATGTATTTTTAATTGCTTCATTATCTAAAATTTGCTATGAATAGCGGTGGATACAGTTTGCTGTTTAAAGCACAAAAAGAAATAAGAATTTTCAGCCAAATCACAAAAGGCTATCAAAAATTAATTTTGTGTGCTGTGATCACTGACAATGTAAGTGATTTTGAGGCAGAGTGACATTTAAAAATGCCATTTATATGCTAATAATAAATGAGTCATATTTTTTCATTTTGATGCAAAATAAATTTTATTTTAATTTTAATGAACTGTGATGAATTATAAGCATTTTCTTTGTACCTTTTAGTACAAGTTTGGGCCAGATAGCAGAAGGCCAGCAAATGATAGGCAAGAGGTCTGAGAGGAAGAAAAAAGGGAAATTTATCCTGCCAGATGAGAATAGCCCCCTAAATTGGACAGCAGCTCAGATTTGAGGTAGTTGCCTCTGGGGTTCTAGAAATTCACAGTAGGTGGATTTTACTCCACAGGCAGGAAACAGATGTTAGCGTCATGTTTGAAAAAGATACTCCAGGTCTATACTGAATTAATCACCTTTTTTTTTTTTTTTTTTCCCCATTGGATAAACTTGACATTGTAGAATCTAAAGAAAGAATAATCAATTATGCAATTTTGGCATATACATCATCCTGTGAAGGATATATTTCAATGTGTATTCTTCACTGACATCTGTATGGTGCCCCCTGTTTTACTAAGTATACCTGTTCCTTTATGTAGTCTTCTAGACAGCCCTAAGAAGTTGGCACCATTTTTAATTCCCATGTTACAGATGAGGCACCTGAAACTCAGAAAGAGAAAGTGATTGCCTTCTAGATTTCATGTATTTGAAAAAAGTTTCACAGTTGTGAACTCAGATCTATGTCTCAACTAAGGACCAGAGCATTTAATGTACATCCAGGACCAACTCTTACTAAGGAAATAGAAGGATGTCAACGTTTAACATGAGTAAACAAATTGCAAATGATGGCATTTCAGGCATCAGGAAGAAGGATACAAGGGCTGCTCTAGGATGCCCTTGTCCCCTCTCCCTCCAGGATGCAGGGTCCACTGCAAGCTGTTAACATTTTGCCTCCGTATAAATCTCAGTTAGTTGTTTGATTGGGTCTGAAAGAATGGAACGCTTGAGCTCTCTGCTCATGCGTGCTAGGCTTTGGTGAAAAGCACCCAGGGAGCTGCTGGACTGAGAGGCCACTGGTTTTTTTACCGAGGGTCAGACATTATTCTCTGATGCCTGACCTCTTTGAAGTAAAAAGCCAAGCTTCCAAATGCATTTCTGTGTTCCCCTCATCCCTTACTCTTGGGTCTCAGCTTGCATGGGCCTGTCTTGGATGGTGAAGTTAATTCTCTTTAACCAAGGTCTCTAAAAATGGGAGCTGGTGACTTATGGAGCAGTAATTCACCCTTCAGATCCAGCAGACCCAAGGCCACAGGCCAGATCCTATTAAATGGAGAAGACTGAGTTATTATCCTATAATTCACTCCCTGGAAATGTCTTAATTCAATTACACTATGTCCCTGAATGACTATTAAAAGAAATAGAAGAAAGGTTCTGGATCGTTTTTTGTTACAACCCAAAGTAATTTTCAGGGCCAAAGAGTTCTTCTTTTAAAGTCATTAGAAAGAAAGTGAAACAGGAAGATGAAAGAAAAGAGCCTTTGTCACGGCCAGTGCGTTTCTGTAGACAATCAATTATATTTCAACCAATGGAGACATGCCAGAGATCACAGCAACACAAGTATCTTCTCAGTTACTTTTCAGACATCGTTTGTTGGGACAAATATCTGACACTCAACATGAAGGAAGGAAAGGTTTATTTAGCTCATAGTTAGTGGAGGTTTCAGTCCATACTCCACTGGCTTCAAGGCAGACGGCAGCAGTTCATGGAGACAGAAAACAATGAAGAGCAGAAGAGTAGCAACAGCTGCAGCTGCATCTAACAAGCCTCTCTCTCTTCCTTCCATGCCGACTGAGAAGACTGGAACTTCTCCAAGGAAATGGCGGTGACTGCTGTGAAGACCCGAGCTCCTCTAAAGTGGTATAGCTACATCAATCAAGCTCCTCCAGAGAAGTGGCACGCACAGAAGTCTTCTTCAACTCCATTATAAACGCTTTTTGCGCTGAGTCCCTCTAGGGCCGGCTTTTAGGTGTGGCTTTCATGCCCCAGGGCATGGCTTCCAATACTTCAACTTGACACATGTCAATCACGACATTTACCGAAGGGTCTACATGGTGTTCAAGGTCTCATTGATAGATCGGACTTCATAGTGGTCTACCTGTTGGCAGCCTCCCAGCAGCTGGGATTACAGGCATGTGCCACCATGTCCAGTCTCCATTGCCATCTCAGTATGCGGGTTGGGGGTGAAGTGGCACGGCAAGCCCAGGAATTGAACTCCCGGCCCCTGTGCCTGCTTGCAGGCTCTTTAATGTGCTGAGGTATTTGGCCGGCCTTTCCCCTTGATTTACATCTTCCATCACTCCTTGTTTTTGTGCTCTTCTAGTGAATTTGAATTAAAACTAGTGTTAAATTCTGTCAGAATCCATACAATAACTGCACATGACTTTTTATAATAGATGGAAATGACTATAAGTTGGTAGCATGAGAAGTTCAAAGAGAAACAGATATAATCAAGTTTGAGCAAATTCCCGAAGAATTGAAGCTTTCCTTAGGGTTTAATGTGTGTTAAACCCCAAGGGTTTAACAGAAGCAGAACTTGAGACAAAGATTCATATATGCAGAGTTAATATGAGAGGTGAATAAGAAGATGTGGGAAAAAAGTGCTGTGGGATGCCATCAGACAAGTTATTTCTTGGTCTACTACTTGCTCAACTGGTCTTCCATCCTGCTGGGACCCCTGGGGAATACCCCTGAATGACGACTTTAAGAGATTGAAGGAGCTGGGATGTGTATAGACAAGTTTTAGTCATGATTGATAGCTACTGGGGGAAAATGTTGTATTGCTTTGTACCTGCTGTCCCTTTGCCCTTTCCGGGCATCACATGACCATCCAATAATGGTTTGATTGTATTTACAAGAGGTGATCAAAATATAACATGAATGATGAATGTGTCGATTTTTGAAAATTGCAGTAAGAGACATGTTGTTGTTAATCCCCATCAAGAGATTCTGCCTATCTTCAAACACACTTAGCCCATCATTTTTGCCACTTTCTCAAGCAGTTCTGCAGTCCCCCTTTCTGGGTGTGCTTATGAGACGTGATCAGAAAACGGAATACTGCTGCTAAGCACCATCTAACAGAAAAGGTACCGTGCAAACATCGTAGGGTCTCATCTACCAGGTTCAGAACGCAGAGGCAGCCACAGCAGAGCAACCAAAGACACTCATAAAATGACTTCCAGAACTGCCTCCGTAAATGACAAAAATAGTGGGATAAATGTATTCAAAGCAGGAAAGCCATTTTGTGAGGGGAGAGGGGAAGGAATTAATGGTCATGTATCTTTTACTGTAATCAATTTTTAAACATCAATTATCCACTGTTTTGTTGATGCCTGTCAAAACTCAAAACTTTCTTGGTAAAATAGAAAGTCTCAGCTCTCTTGAGGGTCATTATATTTAAAAAATGTCTCCAAACTATATCTGTGGTCTTCACAAAAGCAAGGGATGAAAATTCAGCAGCGGTATCACAGCACCCTAGGCTCAAGTGCTGGTTTTGTTAGTCACATTATTATTGAGACTCAGGGCTCTCACCTACACATAGAAGGCAGCAGTTCTCCAGGTGTTGTGCGAAGCATATAAAGTAACAAGATCAGACTCTTACTGTTGGATTCTGCATGCGGTAAGGGTCATTACAATATTGATGAGGTGGACAAGGAGCATTTATTTGGGTAGTAGTTAAACCAGTTTTTCTTGAATTGGACAGACCTTGAGCCACCCACCCCTTGCTTCTTGTCCTAGCGGATGTGATGTGAATACTTTTTGTCCCCTAAAGTTTCATGTGTTAGAAGTTTGGTCCCCAGAGTAGCAGGATTGGGAGGGTGTAGGATCTTTTAAAAGTAGGGAATAGAACATCCTTAGGCAAATTGTGAGGATGATCTTGGAACTGACGGCAGAGGGCGCAGTCTTTTTCTAGCTTTCTGTTAGGAGATGTGGTCTTCCCCTCTTGCATGCACTCTGTTTCACCAGATTTCCCATCCACCACACCATTGCCACTCTGAGCCAGACTATGCCTGGTTGTGGGACAGGGGAGTAGGGCTCTCCTGGAACTGAACAATTTTAGCAGCACCCTAGACTTTTGTCTACTAGGCCCCGATCATGTGCCGCCTCTCCAGCCGTGATGACCAGATATGGTATCCCTAGAAAGCAAATCACTCTCTTACACCTGTGAATGCTTTCCTTGTTTGTATGTGTTTTTAAAAATAGTAGGTAATTAAGAAATACTACTCAGGGATCTGATTTCCAGCCTCTTTAAGAATTCATGAGAGTTAGCAACGCTGAGTTCAGTTCATCCCTGTGTGACTTGACCACTATCACCCTCTAAGTCCATGTGCACTACACCTTTCCCCACCAAATTCTCTTGCCTTCAGACTGGTTCTTCCAGAGACTTCCTGCCTCAAGGCCTTTGCATTTGCTATCCTGTTTGCCTAGAAATTTCCTCATGAGATAGCTATAAGTATTGTTCCTTTTTCCTTCAGGTCTTTAACTCAAGTTTCACCTTGGTGAGAACTTCTCTGGCCATTCTACCAAAAATCTCAATGCTCCTCACCTCAAATTTCCTATCCTCATTTCTTTCTTTTTTTCCTTTTTTATTGTTTAAGTTTAACACGAGTTATATTACATATTTTCATCATCAGATCAGTTTAGATTAATACATATAGGTATATAAGCTTGATCAAACAATTAAACATTAACCCTTCTAAATCAACATTATTATTTTTTTTTTCTTTCCCCCTTTCTTTTCTTTGAAAGTTGACATATTGCATATTGTCCTCACAATCGTTCTACAGAGTACAGTGTGACGGCATGATCCACCTCCCTATTGATGTTGCTTAGAAAAAAAAAAAAAAAAGGGAAAAGAATATGCTTCTCTTTGGACTAAGAGGAAGCAGGTACATATACAGTCAAATGTTCTGCAATTGCAGTGGGTCAGCAGTGAAGCTTGTGATGTTGGAGGCTACTGAGTCTAAGCCTCCTAAAGATCGTCTCACCAATCTAGCTCTGTTTCATGCATTGTAATTAAGCATTTTTTTTTTTTCCTGCTGGGTGGTTAAGAGCAAGTTGAAGCAAGACCTGTATAACTAAACATTCATTTTTTGTTTGTATCTTCCAGGGTCAAATCCACTCAGGATTAAGTTTGGGACCATAGGCAGTACTTTGTAGAACTGTTGTTAGTGTCAGCCTTTGGGACAAGTCACGGCCATTGCTTGGCCATTTTGCTTTCGGTGAAAGCCTGAGAAAATGTTTTTCTCTGGGTGACTCTCCTTAGACTCACTGCAGTTCATTCATCCCTTTCCTCTGAGATCCCATAATCTCTTTGACCAGGAAATTTGGGACAACTCTGAGTTATAGGATATTACAGCACAGGTTCCCTTATATCCTGGGTCTTTTTTGACCTTGAAGGGCTAGGGCCAAAATATTGGCTATCCTTATAGCCCTTCTTTTTCTCCAATTCTTGGTCTGTTAACTTGCATTCTTAGCCCTCCAGCAGAAAAGCTTTGTGATACTATTACTCTATAACATAGGTACTGGGATTATCATCACTGGCTTTCTGAGTATCAAATATCTTTGACTTAGCTTGGAAATGATATTTTCTGACCATCATTGATATTCTAATAACTTTCCATACCATGTGATATAAGCAGTTACACAATTTTGACACAAATATTTGGAAATTCATGGAAATACAAAATGGTACCTTTTCAAGAATATGGTATTTGGCCCAGTCTCTTACTTTCAAGTACTACTCTTGATAGAACGACAGTAACTGAATTTACACAAGGAGCAGTATATATCAAAAAGACAAGAGTGACATGTATTCCAAACATAATTTTAGCGTTAGATTGTGCTATAATCAATATGCTGAACCCCTTGAAGGTTCTCAAGACCAATATCTGATTCATCCTGTGTACATCAGTGTATGGTTTTGCTATTGATATGTTTTCTGCTTTATCTGCTTCCGGTTGCTTCGTTGTTTAGTCCATAACACATTCAGCTGTGTTATGCCCTTAAATTCGTGTTTTCTTCTTTAAAGTTCTTATATTAGGGAGATTATACGATATTTACATATATAGGTCTGGTTTGTTTCACTAATGAGTATATGTTCAATATACATCCATTTATATATGAAGTCTTCAAACTTATCATTCTTTATGGATGAGTAGTATTCCATTGTATAAAAATACCACATTTTTTTTTAACTATTCTTCAAATGATGGACATTTTGGTTGTTTCCAAGATTTGGCTATTACAAATTGGGCTGCTATAAACATAGGTGCACAGATATCGCTATGTTATGAAGTTTTCAGTGCTTCTGGGAAAATTCCCAGTAAGGGAATAGCTGGATTGAACGGAACTTCCAATTCTAGTTTTATAAGGATCCTCCACACTGCTTTCCATAATGGTTGCACCAATCTGCATTCCCACCAGCAGTGGAGAAGGGTTCCTTTTTCCCCACAGCCTCTCCAGCATATGTTGCTGGTTGATTTCTTTATGACAGCCATCCTCACTGGGGTGAGGTGGTATCTAAGTGTTGTTTTGATTTGCATTTCACGAATAGCTAGCGATGGGGAGCATTTCTTCATGTATTTGTAGGCTTGCTGTATTTCTTTCTCTGAGAAGCGAGTGTTCATCTCAAATGCCCATTTCTGGATTGGGTCTTTGAATTTTGGGACCCTAATGGTTTTTAGTTCTTTGTAGATTCTAGATAGAAGACCTTTGTCTGAGTACTTGTTAGGGAAAATATTTTCGAAATTTGTGGGTCATCTTTTCACTTTGTTAGTGATTTCCTTTGACATGCAGAAACTTCTTACCGGAGGAGGTCCCAATTGTTTATGCTTTCAAGTGTTAAACGTGCCATTTGATTTCCGTCCATGAACTCTTTGCCTACTCCGATGTCTCAAAGATTTCCTCCCACTTTCTCTTCCAGGAGATTTAATGTTTCACTTTTAATATTTAGATCTTTAATCCATTTCGACTTTATTTTCGTGCATGGTGATAGACTAGGGTCAAGATTTAGTTTTCGACATGTAGAGAGCCAATTTTTCCAGCACCATTTGTTAAAGAGGCTGTCTTTCTTCCAGTACACATGTTTGGCCCCT
>PVJA010018392.1:29067-40127 GCA_004027025.1 Myocastor coypus | reverse complement strand
AAGCTTCACTGGTGGCCCACTGCAATTGCAGAACATTTGACTGTGTATGTATCTGCTTCCTCTTAGTCCAAAGAGAAGTATATTCTTTCCTGTTTTTTTTTTTTTCTAAGCAACATCAATAGGGAGGTGGGTCATGCCCACACACTGTGCTCTGTGGAACGATTGTGAGGACAATATGCAATATGTCAACTTTCAGAAAAAAGAAAGGGGAAAAGAAAAAAAAGTAATGTTGATTTAAAAGGGTTAATATTTAATTGTTTGGGGCCTGGCGGGATGGCTCAGTGGTCTAAGGCGCCTGCTTGGGAAAGCTTGGGCAGCTTCAGGGACCGCGGTTCGATCCCTGGCACCACATGCTGCGCCAGCCCTGCCCTCAGGGCAGGCTGAGCCGGCCATAAAAATGAGTGAATAAACAAATAAAGGTTCTGAAACAAGAAAAAAAAATTAAAAAAAAATATTTAATTGTTTGATCAATCTTATATACCTATATGTATTAATCTAAACTGATCTGATGATGAAAATATGTAATATAACCATTGTTAAATTTAAACAATAAAAATATTAAATTAAAAAAAAAGACACAGCCTGGAAAGCTTTGACCCATTCATGTCTTCAGGGTTACCTCAGATTTGTTTCCCCCCTTGTTTGTGCTCTAGGCTCTCAGCATTAATGGCAGTGGCACATCGCTCATTACCTTCTGGGATAGGTCTTTTCCCCTACTAAACTCTTTATTCCTTCTCTGTCCAATACAAACTTGTATGTTACCTCCTGTATAAAGTGGCACATCATTCACTCCTTTCCTGAGTGAGTTCTTGTTATTAGAAAGCACTGTTCTAGGTATTCCGATTGTGCATCAAACCAAACAATCAGAAAGACATGTCCTCTGGGGGCTTGGAGGCTGGGGAGATAGCTCCATGGTACAATTGCCTGCCTGGCAAGGGCAAGGTCATGAGTTCAAATGCTGGTCCCGCAAAGAAAAAAAAATGTCTTCTGAAAAGAATAAAGAAGCCTCCTCCTCATATTTACCTAAGTGGTGATACCGCTGTCTCAAGATTAAATCAAACAGTTAATTTCATGGGATGTGCGAACCATACTCTTAAGACATTCAGTGTTTAGGTTTCTAATAATAGTGATCTGAAAATTAGAAAGTCGTATAAAGATGACTCTCTGACAAGCACATACACTGTTCTATACTTTTGATTATTTTGTGCCACACTATTTCATAACCTTAATGTACTATGCTAGTGCAGTGTTTTTTAACAGATATAGAATACTTCACAAATTTGCATATCATCCTTGCACAGGGGCCATGTGGATCTTCTTTGTATCACTCCAGTGGTAGTACCTGTGCTGCTGGCAATGTGAACACTACTAATATAATTTTATAGATCCATTTCATATCATATACATGTGGTGCATGTGTATGCCAGGTATGATATCCTAAATATATTATATATCATCTATCTCAGAAGAAAGTGTTCTAGTATTTCATCTTGAAAATTTTAAGTTTGCTAAAAGTTATCCAAATTTTGAAAATTAAATTGATGTATTTATAGATAGCATTAGTCAATTTATATTCTTTTTTTAAAGAATTACTTTATTTTTTTTCTTGTTTTAGAACTTTGTTTGTTTATTCACTCATTTTTATGGCTGGCTCAGCCCACCCCAAGGGCAGGGTTGGTGCAGCATGTGGTGCCAGGAATCGAACTCAGGTCCCTGAAGCCGCCCAAGCTTCCCCAAGCAGGTGCTTTAGACCACTGAGCCATCCCGCCGGGCCCAATCAATTTATATTCTTAAAGCAGTCAATTATCCAGTTATTTTAGGAAACTATTTTATCCAGTACTGCTTATGACAACATTCTTTCATAAATTAGGAAACTTTGTCACTGGTCTGAGGAAATTACCGTATTATGGTTGACCTAGAGAGACAATATAAATGAAACAATATGAGGAATTCTATTCACAAAATACAAGAAAATATAGTAAAAAGTGAACATCAGAGAAGAAAACAGCAAAGCTTTTTCTTACTCCAATTATTTTCAATAATGTTCCATGCAAAAACTGTATGGTCATAAATTCATGTTATGATGAAATTCACTAGCTAGACTGTGATTTCTAGGAATGAAACGGCTGCTAAGCAATGTTTTTTGCTTGTTTGTTTTTTACTACTCGGTAAAAAATATAGGCACAGCAACCTTGAATCTCCAGCAAACTTCTGGGGGGCAATAGATTGTCAATGTTCTCGTATGATGAGGACACCTTGTCTTGGAAGCTTTGCAAGTTATAGATCTTAGGAGGAAAATAACAGTTAATAGGGATGCTCTCCTTGCAGTTCCAGAGATGAGGGAAAGGTCAAAGGCAGTTTAACAATGTCTATGAGAGCAGCTCAGAAATTAGCTGTGTCAGATAGGACCTCACGGTGGGAACTGCAGCTCTGCCTTCTACCCTCAGCCTTATTATGGCGAGAGCTGGAAGTTTAGGGCAATGGGTTGAAAAACCACCGTGAAGTAAAAGAGTTATGGGTCTGCTTTACTGATTAAAACTATAATCAGTAAAAAAATGGAGAATAAACTTCCATGTGTTTGGTTTTTAATAGCCTCAGAGACTTCAAAGAACATTTTACTAAATTGTTTTTGAGTTGCTTGTAGCGTAATGCTTTTTCTTTGGGTTACCTGATAGTTTGAAATCTGTTAGCAGTTGAGAGGTAGTGTAAAAAGGAAGCAATGTTTTTCTTCTTAAATGCCACTTAATCCAATATAATTTAGGTCAAAGGTATAATGTATGCACTTTAACAGGCACTCTTGATGTCTGCTACTGACACTATGGATAATGCCTCCACATGCTCTAAAATGTTCTGTATTTGACCCGGATTCTCTGCTTGCTCTCCCTGGTCTACCAATTGTTTCCTCCGTGTCCAATCCTATTAGTTGAAATATTTGACATTATTCCAGGTTCAGATATTATTTATGCTAGGTGGTTTTGTATGTAGGGCACACAGTTTAAAAGGGTGCACTCTGTAATATTAAATGATATGAAAAATGAATGCTGAGAACTGAATTTAAATTTGAAAAAACTAGCAAGCTGACAATTGACAAATAGTCCAATTAACATTACAGACATTTCACCAAGTAGAAAAATTAGAAGTAAACAAAGAAAAAATGTACTTGTATGTGGAAGCAAAGTTTGGAAATTTATAAAAATCTTTTTTCCCTATTCCAGGGAAATGAATCAAGGTTATCTTTCTCAATGCCTTGATTGTGGTGATTTAAAGAAAATAGTAGTAGATGTGGCATGATGGCACAGACCTGTAATCTCAGAGCTTGGGAGGCTGGAAAAAGGAAGATTGCTACAAGCTGTGTATTGAGACCCTGCAAGCCCTATACTAAATACATATAATAATCTTAATAATAATAATAATAATAATAATAATGAAAACAGTAATGTATGATCTAGTACCTAACGATTTATGTGAGTTCTGTGACAGTGGGTGCATGTTATATTTCAGATCACTTTGTGCTGTCATCTCTTAAGTCCCTGGGAGAGGGCTCTCTGGCTCATGGCTGTGGCCTCAGGACCTGGACCAGCACAGACCCTAGACAGTGGCAATGGGGTGAGACAAGGCAATGAGTAGGAGAGCGGGGCTTGTGCAGAGGAGCTTTCTGCACAGCCTATCAGAGAGGCCAAGCTCAGCATGACGGGACTGGGGTTTTGGCAGACCAACAGGAAATCCTTTCCGATGTAGTGTGAAGGAAGATGCTCTGGTTTTCCCAAGTAACTTTCTACCGTCAGCTCTGCATGGGAAAGAAATAATAACAAGTGAAACACGTTCCCAAGATGAACTTTAAATTATTTATGAATTCTCAATCTGGGAATAAAAAAAGAGCATGAGACACTTTCTGTTTTCTTTAATTCCTGGTTGGTGATTTTTTTTCATATACTAAAGAAAACTGTTATTAACATCATTTAATGTTATTTAGGGTTAGTCTATGGTTCATTCTTGTTTCATTATGTTTATATACTGAAAAAAGAGCTCTTTTTTCTTTCTTTTTTTTTTTTGACAGGGTCTCAGTATGTAGTATGGCCTTGAACCTGCTATGCAATCTAGGTGTGTAGTGCTATCAGTCAGAAGTTTATTTTCCCAAGGGAGCAAGCACAAAGAACAGAGCCTAAGGAAACTGGCCGCTCCTAATTCAGGCCAACTGGAGACAATGTAGTAACAGATTCCTGGAGGCAGCGCCCAGTCTGTTCTTTGTTCCTTCACCAGGAAGTTGTCAATGTGAATTTAGACTTTGGTGAATGCTGGAAGGCATGTAAGGAACAGGTTACCTACAGCAAATTAGTTGCGCACATTCCTTAGCCCCTTTGTAGCCCTCAGTACATGTGAGAAGTTTCGTTGGCTGGGGTTCACCTGGTGCAAGACCAAGCTCAGCGAGGCCTCTGAGGCTGTTGAACAGGGCCTTCCCATCTGACTGCTGACAGACAACACAGCTGGCCTTCAGCTCGCAGCAGTCCTCCTGCTTCTGCCTCCGAATGCTGGGCTAACTGACATGCACCGCCATGCCTGGCTGAAAAATATAAAGCTGAAATCCTCTTTTCTTCCCTTCCTTTATTCATGCTAATTTGCATGCTAAAGGATTTGTTTCAGGTAATTGGTACATGAATTTAATGTATCTTAATTAATTTTAATCCCATCTCCCCCCTTGTTTTTTCCTCCTTTTCTGTTTGTTCCCTATTTTCCCTCTAGAAACCTCCTGGTTTCTTATCCTTTCTCCTTTATTTTAATATTTCATTGGTTTGTTTTTTTCTAGATTCTTCATTCCAGAGAAATTGAGTAATATTTAGCTTTCTGAGTCTGGCTAATTTCATTTAACATGATTATTTCTAATTTTATCCATTTTCCTGAAAGTGGAATTTATTTTTTATAGCTGTGTAATACTCTATTATATGTATTTATTATATATATATACACCTATATGAATATTATATACAATATTATATTGTCAATTCATCTGTTCACAGGCATATAGACTGTTTCCACAGAAGTTATTGTGAATTGCTTTCCTATAAGCATGGAACACATTAATTGCTATAATGTGAAATCTTGGAATCTTTTGCAAATATGCCCAACAGTGGGTCAAGCTATGGTTCTTGTTTAGTCTTTTCTGAAATCACTATGCTGATCTCTATGCTGGCTGCACTAGTATACATTCCTACCAACCATCTAGGAGGGTTTCTTTTCTTGCTCCATCTTTGTCAGTATTGACTGTGGTAACAATTGACTGATTATGTCAAGTTGGGTAAGAAATGCCCAACAGATTGGAATAGCATAGTTCTGGGAGTGGCTCAGGAGATTTGCTGTAGACAAAAGATCCAGCCTAAATGTATGGGGCAAAAACCAACAGGCTTGGAGCCAGCTTGGAATGAGAGGCAGACGAAGATGGAAGGCTCGATTCTATTTTGTTGGAGGTTCACCTTCCGCTTGGCTGGCATCTCCTGGCTCCCAGTGTGGGGCACTGCACAGAGCTCCAGGCCTTGGGCTGCATCCTCGGGCTCTGTAGTGCACAGACAGACCTCTGCACCCTTCCACATCCATCTCTGTGAGCAGCCACTGTATGATAGTCTTGCAAATCTTTGTATATTTGTATGCCCTGCGTTAAATCTGTTTCTCTAGTGAGCACTGACTGACACAATTGTCTTTTGTAGTCTTGGTGTTAGTCATTCTGACTGAAGTGAGATGGAATCTCAGTGTAGCTCTAATTTGCATTTCTGTGATGGCTAGCAACACTGAACCTTTTTTCATATACTTTTGTCCATTAAAGCTTCCTTTGAGAAATATAGATTCAGTTTATCTCCCCACTTTTTTGTTGGGTTCATTTTTTGTGGGAATTAATTAAGTTCTATAAAGATTTTAAAATAATATATAAATGTTCTAGATGCTCACTTTCTGCCAGAAGAGTAACTATGGAAAACTTGTGTCCTATTCTGTGGGTTATCTCTGCATTCTAGAATTTGTTTCCTCTGCCTTTTAGAAGTATTGTAACCTGGTGCAGCTGAGAGTATCAGTTGATGCTTGATACTATTCCTGTAGTGTTGGAGTCTTGCTCAGGACCTTTTTTTCCCAAGCCTATGACTTGAAGTGTTTCCTCTATGTGAACTTCTAGAAGTTTAGAAGTTTCTTGTTTTGTATGTAAGCCTTTAATCCATTTGCATTTGATTTTAGTAAAGTGAGATACAGATCTAGTTGCAATTTTCTGTACGTTCATCTCTCTTTTTCCCAGTGTTTGGGGCCCCCTTTGGCAAAAGCCAGTTGGCTGTGGGTGACTGGGTTTATTTCTGTGTCTTCCAGTCATTTAATTAGTCTTTATTTCTGTTTGGTGCCAATACACCGCTGTTCTTTTTCTGTAGTATAGCACAGAGCCTGGTATAGCCTCCAGCATTGCTCTTTTGGCTCAGGATCTTTTTGTGTACTCTGGTACTTTTCTGACTCAATGAAATTCAGTATTGGTTTTCGTAAATCTGTGAAAATATTGATGGCATTTTAATAGGAATTGCTCAAATCTACAGATTACTTTTGGCAATGTGGTCATTTTATCAATATTAATTCTGCTAATCCAAAAACCAGGAGTGCCTATTTTCTAAAGTCATCTTTAGTTTCATTCTTCACAATTCTATAATTGCATTACATAGATCTTTCTTTTTTAAAAATAAATTGTTCCTTCATAGGAAAGGTGACTGAGAGAAGACAGAAATAAAACAATGTTAAACCCACAGCAAAAGGGCGTCTTATATCTGGAGGTGGCAGCTTCTGCATCAGAACGTTTCACTGAAGCTTGGCCTGTTTGTTTCTTCACTCCCTCATTTGATGCTCTGTCTTCTCACAGACTCTCTTGTCTTGCCTTACTGTTCACTCCTGGGCAAATGAAAACTATTGAAAAAGTTTGGGGCATCTGATTTGAGACGTGGATGGTGTAAGGATGGCTACTGAAATTACTTCTTCAACATGTGCAAGCAATGAGGAGGGATCTGAAAATAACAGCTATGCTGCACAGCCCCAGCCTCTTAAAACTCTCGATCTCCTCCAATGTCTCTGTGCTACCACACTGGTACAGTATGACTGAAACCTTCCTAGCGCACAGTACATGTCTTCCTTGACTGTCTCAGTTTCTTTGATCCTTCAGTTACTTTCATTGATCAGAGAATCCCTTTATGCTTTATTAGGTTTGTTCGAATCCCTAAGGGTATCACAGCATCATTAAAAGTTCCATATGAACAATTCTAATGGGAAGGCATGACATGTGCTTGCTGCTTGTCGCATGTCTAAGAGTTACGCCTTGAGGAGCAGTTTTTCCATGGAGGTTTTCCAGACATAGACCAGTTCCACAGGTAGTACTGTATGTCCAATTTTTGGTACTTCCTGATTATCCAGGAAGGGCACCTCTTGGGAGCCAGATACCTTGAGCTGACCTGGAAGCCTAAGGAGACAAAGATTCATTCTCTTCTGTCACGAGGGCTGACTGCGGATGGCACCTGAGGGGGAAGCACCATACCCCCTTAAAAACAAAGGTTATTGTAGTTAAATGATATTGGGCTGCAGGGCACCAGGAGTTTCAAAGCAGATTCATCTAAAAAATCAATAGAGACATGAGACATTTATTGCTTTATTCCATTATACATTTATACCTCAATCGTTTAACATGTTGTCACGAATTATACTTCGAGCTCTTAAACCTTAACCAAATATAAAAACAGGGACCCACAGAAAATTATATCTTCAGTGAACCAATACATCAAGTTTATGATTTTTGTTCCTAGTTATTCCAATAACTCTATGAAAAGAAAAAAGCCTACTTAGTGATATATCTCACAATAAAAGCATTTTTAGAAGGGTTGCTGACAACATATCAATTAAAGAAAATGTCCTGGATGATTTCACAACAGCAACAAAAAGGGAATAAAGGACTTACAAATGGTGACTTTAGGGAATAAATTGATTCACAGTAGTTTATTCCTTTAAGGAATATATTGATTTCAAGTAGTTCATTCTGCTCTTTGTAAAATAGGTCGCAAACCAGCAATACGATGTAGGATGAAGTGGGAGTAATGAAAGAAGCATGGTGGGGACCGTGTGTGACCTGTTAAAGCTGACTGAATGTTTTTGAGGAAGTAAAGTAGCTGAGAGCTACAATATGTTAATCTGCAAGAAGAAACTTTATACTAGAAAAGTGTGTATTTTTATACCATTAAACTTATGTTTAAGCAACACCAAGTTGCTTAGATAAATAGTAAGATATTCTGCTCTAGCACTTAGCTTTCTTAAGATTTCTATATTCACTGCAGAAGTTTTTGGGGTTATTATTGTTTGCCTACTATAAGGATGGATTCAATTAGAACAATAAAAAGAAATTACATTAGAATAAAAAATTATGTTACAGCGTGATCTACTTAAAATATTTACCAGAATATATCTACTTATTTAGGTTTTATTCTGTAGGTTTGTCAGAATATTTTGGGGGCATAAAATATGTCCCCAATATTTTCTACTTCAAATAGTAGTGAAAAAGTATTTGTGTCATCCAGATAGAATTTTAGGGCTTTTTAAGAATCCAAAGTATGTATATAATTGAAATTGATATTTAATGCAAATATTAAGTGTACCTCCTCATAGTCTAGTCATGGAATTTAAATTACTTCAAGTATATTTGTGTTACTCAGACACTCTTATATGTCAGACATGGGATTAGCAATAAACATGGTATTTGGAAAATCTGTAGACATTTATGCATATCTATAAATAAATACACTTGATGCAAAAGATATTTAGCTGATCAAATGTATTTATATTACAATTTGAAGAAGGGAAACCACAGGAAAATAAATGACTAACAGAATATTAGTTCTCTCAGCTCCTCTATTTTAATATAAAGTTAATATTTCTAATATAAAATCTGGGGGCAAAATATATTCAGCCTTTCTGCAAATTTCAATTGTACATATTTATTTTAATTAAAATCAACAACTTCCATTTAAAGTTTTAGATAGTGAAAGCCATCATAATAGTATGTCCTAAATATTGCTACAATGCGAGGCATTATATTCCTATATGTCTTATCCACATGAAAAGATATATTATAGTTGAATGGAAAGTGATAAGAATATTATATTACAGATTTGAGCCTAGATGCTCAGAATAGCAGTATTACTATAGTGGGTTGAAGAGGAGAAAAAGAGAAAGAGATATCTCCCTTGATGAATAATAAGTTCATATTTGTTTGATGAAGCAGTTTCATGTTTTGATAAGAACAAGATTCATTATGAAATTTTAGATGACCAGCAGTTTGCATTCTATGGTGTGCTCTTCTCAAGCAGTATATTACTGTTGCTAAAGGTAATTTCTTTTTCAGTTTAGTGACTCTTGGAACACTTGCAAAAGTGAAGACGAACAGAAACCAGTCGTCCATACCCACAAGGTCTCGTCTCAAGTTCTCTCAGCAAATGGCATCTCAGGCAGAACCTCTCTGGGGCTGAACTGAAAGATGCTAAAGTTGTCTCTGCCCCACATGGACCGTGATCATCATTCAGAAGGAAAACTGCTGTGCAGAGCCCCGGCAGAATTCCACTTGCCTGGAGGCGCGGGTGAGTGGGCGGGCAGGAAGGCACTTGGTCACCTGTGTGCAACATCTGTTCTCACATGCGGGTCACAAGAAAACAAGAACAGTAGGAGCCTGGCAAGGAAAAATTACGAGATGATGTGACTATGAAATCGTTTTTTATATTCTGCCACATTTAGTGACTCATAATAATGTTAGGATTAGTTCAGTAAAGAAAAATGTCAGTGAAGGATATATAGAAGTAAGTTTTGTATTACCTGGGGCTTTTAATTTATTGGTTTGGTTTCCCGGGTCTGGAATGACCTATCATATCGAAACCAAAACTTAACGGCCTGTACTTCGTGGAGGAGGAGCAAGAGCCAAGGGGTCTGAGTTGTGAAGCTGGTTGTCCGCTGGACACAAGCTGTCTCTGTCTACTGAAAGCAAGGATTCATACGTAAGACAAAGTAGAGGATTTCTATGGCCACAGCACAAGACCAAAATATATAATAAATCATTAGGGTCCGTTATACTTTATATACTTACAAGCTTTAAAGTGAGTGTTATATTCTGTTAAGATATTTTAAGCACAAAAGCAAATTGGGATTTTAAGGGAGACACTTAGTGATAGGTTTTCCGCGGTGTCGCAGCCGGGAAACAGGCAGAAGGAAGAGAAAAGGGTTTTATTTTCCTGGAGGACATGGAGAGAATTTGGGAAAGATAAGGAATTCTCTGAATTGGAACAAAAGGAGGCTGAGGCTTTTATGACCTTTCACCAGGGGTGGGATTTGAGGAGGATGTTTAGATCCACCTGAGGAGCTGATTGGGGCCTTCCCAGAGGTGGCGGGACAAGTGGAAGGAAATTGTACCCTGGGCTGAGTTGGAGAAGAAGGGGGAGGTGGTCTTTGGGAAGATAAGCTGTTGTTTTAAGGGCTTCAGCCATATTAGATGACCACCATAACGATTCAGCAATTCATACTAGGGCCAGAACCTGTCACTTAGCTTTTTCCACATTTCCCACACCCCTGCTCTGGAGATACCCTCTTCCCCAAGCCTTCAGCGCTTCCTGTCATTCTTTCACTTTTCTTTCTCAAGGGGCAGTCCATCCTTAAGCCCCCCCTAGGTTGAGCTCTTTTAAAGAGTCAAGCATATGCGCTATGTTTTACAAGTTGGTCCATTTAAACCCTAAAATATATCCTGAGGTCAATGGGTATATTCAATAAATGAGGAGACTGAGCTTTGAAAGGTTAGGTTACTTTTCCAGGCTCATTGCTGGGACCAAGAACTGACCTCAAGTCAGTCAGACATTAGAATTATTTCTATAAGTACAGTAACTTTAAAATTTTAACTCTCTTGCTTTGTCCAAAAGAAAATTATGTCACTTGATGACAGCATGCAGATTAGTTTCTCTGTCATAGTTTTTTTTTTTTTTTTTTTTTTTTTTTTTTTTTTTTTTTTTTTTTTTTTTTTTTTTTTT
>PVJA010018392.1:0-28967 GCA_004027025.1 Myocastor coypus | reverse complement strand
AAATTGAGAAGTTTAGTAGCCTAACGAGGTAACTCAACAAGAGGCCCAGGTCCTCACTTGGTAAATGTCTTGAGCCTGTGAAAGAGGACGGCGTGGAGATGGTGTGGATGTTAGGGACTGTTATGGTTTATGTATAGGTGTCCCCCAAAGCCTCATGCAGTCACAGGGTGGCTTCTGGAATTTGGATTGATTATTGTGGGTGTGAGTGCTGCACCTCCCCTAGGGCAGGTGATTTGCACTTCAGTGTAAAGGAAGAGAACTTAGCTGCTTGAGCTGCTGCTACCCTCTCTGTGTGCTCTAGCTCTTAACTGCCACCATGAAAGGTTGCCCTCCTCCATGTGCCCCTCTGCCTTGGAGCCAGCTGAATATGGATTGAAGCCTCCAGTAACTGTGAGCTAACTAAACCTTCTCCTCCTTCATTTTGAGTGTCAGGTGTTTGTCCCAGCAATGAGAGAAGAGTAACTAAGACAGGGACCCACCCTACTGTGGTAGTCTGCCAGGCAAGAGAGGAGGAAAAGAGGCTTGCTCTTCCTTTCTTTCTGCTGTTGCTCTCTTGTTATCTTCTGCTACCTCTAACAGTTGTCCCTGTGCCCTGCCACCCTGCCCGGGAGACAGTATTGAGGGCTGAAACCCCTCTCACCGTGAGCTAAATAAACCTTTCCTTGTTTATCTTTGAGTGTCAGGTGCTTTGTCTCAGCAATGGGGAAAAAAGTAGCCAACACACCGTTCTCTATACTAGAAATATTTTCTGAGTAGAAAGCACTTTGTAGGAGAGGAAGAAGGACATGGAAATCTCAGAGTTGGCTCTGTCTATCTGAAGTCTTCATGTCTCCATTTGCTCATCAGTATGAGTCATAATACCTCAGGAGGATTAAGTGAACTGCCATATGATAGAGCCCGCACATAGCAAGCCACAGCTCTTAAAATGATTGTTGTACTCTTGTTACCAACGGAGTCTTGTACTAGAGAGAAAAGAGAATACGCAGAATTTAAATACAGAATTTAAATATATTTGAGGAGGGGGCCGGGGAGTGTTATAGCCTAACCATTGTAGCTCCATTCATTGACTACAGTGATTCCATCTTGACCTATTTTTTTATGAGATTTTTTTAAAGAATATTTTATTTTATTTATTATTTTTATTCTTGTTTCAGAACCTTTGTTTATTCACTCATTTTTATGGCCGGCTTAGCCTGCCCCGAGGGCAGGGCTGGCGCAGCATGTGGTGCCGGGGATCAGACTGTGGTCCCTGAAGCTGCCCAAGCTTCCCCAAGCAGGCGCTTTAGACCACTGAGCCATCCCGTCCGGCCTTGACCTATTGTTAACGTCGCCGTTTGCCTGCTGTGTGTGTCACCCGCCCCCCACCTAACCCTGTCGTGTTCCTGTTGTGTATGCGCCGCAGATCCCAGCTGAGAGAACAGCGTCTGTGTTCTAACCATAAAAGGTAATGTCCCCATAAGCTTAAATAGCCTTTGTATTCTAAATAAGCCAGTTGCAGTATGTACTCTAGCCCTACAAATTTCTCCCAGAAGCCCCTCCAGTCCCTCCAGTTTCTACTTCCTCTCCCGACCTTTGGGTTTCCATTTCCTGATTACCTAATAAGGTAATCAGGCCAACCAATGACCATGTGCCTCGTACCCACAAGTAACCGCAATTGGCTTCCGTATCGCCGCTTGCTTTTACGTGACCCCAAGACAAATTCCCCGCATGTGAGCCTCTCTGCACTCTTGCTTAGAGACCGCTGCTGGGTACCAGCTGAGGTAAAGTGCGCTTTTCTTTTTTGAACGTCTGCCTCAGTTGTCTCATTTCCTAGAGTACAACAGGGAGATAGCTCCATGGCACAAGTGCCTGCCTGGCAAGTGCAAGGTTGTGAGTTACAAACCTGGTCCCACCAAAAAAACAGAAAACAAAACAAAAAAACCAATAACAACAATAAATATATTTGGGAAGCTGAATAATTAATATAAGAGCAACTGTTAGACAATGTTTGTGTTCTAACTATGTAGGCATATTTGAAGTTCAGAATTATATATGTGCATATGTGTATAGAGAAGAACTGTACACTGTATGGCAATATACTATGAGCCAAGAGGAACAAAGATGCCAGGAATAACTGTAACACTCAGTCCTTACAACAACTCTGTGTGAGATGCCCTGTTTTTCTTTTTATAGGTGAGGAAACTGAGGCACACAGACATAGAATAATTTGCCCAGGATCACATGTGTTGAGAAGGATACCCAAGATTCCAAATCCAAGGTTTTATCTCAGGTTGGAGCTTCAGAGAGCTTCAGGCATGCCCTGAGGATATTGGGATATCAAACAATAGATTGTTACTTATCTTAAGGATTGGAATGGGTTTCCTGTCATGTCAACTAAGGGTCAAACTCAGGCTTCCTATTAATTCCTAGGAATTGGAGGAAGTAACACTTACATTTGACGTATTACTGTGCAGGGATTGACTAAGAATTTGGCTGCCAGAAGGGATCATCAGGTGGGATTAAAGGACCAAGTTTTGCCTCTGTAGTAAGCAATCAGAGAGAAAAGTTCGGAGACAAGGAAATGGGAATGAATGTAAATCACAAGGCAGGAGTCCAAGCAGCTGGGGACATGGTGAAGTTGGGGAAGGAATGCAGAGAGAAGAGAGACAGCCTCACCAATGTAGTAATGGAATACAGATGGAAGTTTGGGGAAAATAGAAAGAAGGGAGGCTAGAGAAATAAGGTTCCACCATGAAATCCCTCAGTTTTCACTCTAACAGTATTTGCTTTCAATATAATGCAAAATTAAAAAGGTATAAAAGCTAAGGTGAAAGGAAGGAAATTGAGTGTTTTAAAACTAATCTAGAGGGCAACTTTAATTAGCTATGAAATACTTTTCTCTCTGAGCACTTTTTAATATCAGAGTTAAGCATTTCCAAATACAGACTTTAATGAATTACAGAATGACAAAATCCGCCTTATAAAAATACTTGAAAGAATATGAGAAAAAGACATTAGGTTTATTTGATATAGTGAAGTAAAAGTTTGAGGAGTGATTTTATTTTCTACATCAGCGGTGTGTGTCTACATATGAGTAATGATAAACAGCATCTTAGAAGAAGAAAGAACTAGAAAAACTAGAGGGAAGAATGTTAAGTGTTACACATGGATGTTATGAAAAATACTCGCTCTGTCTCTGTCTCTGTCTCTGTCTCTCTCTCTCTGCCTCTCTCTGTGGACTTGATACTAGCTGGGATATTTTAATAAGTTCCAGTCAAAGTGACCTGTTATACTCTCTTTGATGCTTTGTGTCTCAGATTTCACTGACTTCCAGAGCCACAGCATGACACCTCTGCCGCAAAAGGCTGAGTGGGGAGCACCTCGAGGATGCCTGAATCTATGCAGGTGGGTCACTGGAGATTCTGAGTTGGAGGATCCCAGGCACTCTCGTCTTCTCTCCACCAAGGCATGGCCTCTGATCTCAGAAGCAAACGTGGTAGCAAGCTCTCATGCTTATGAAGTCCAATAAAGAAAGCCACTTCAAATGCCATCTTTGTATTCATTTGTGATTGATACCAAGCCCTATTAAACATAGACTAAAGCCTGTGTTTTAGTATTTATTTTTCTCAGGCAAACCCCAATAGGATATCATAAAGTTTCCCCTCTGCTTTCAGTACTAACCGAAGAAAGCAGCCAAGCAGCTGGCACTTGGTGGGAAATGGTGACTTCAGGACCCAGTTCTCTGGCCAGCATTCATAATGGATTTTGTATGAATGTTATTTACTAGTTCTCTAAAGGGAAGTACAGCTGTATCTCTGTTGTACAACGGGATATGTTTGTTTGGTAGTCTTTCTTGTCCAAAATCTTAAAGAGTGGTATCTGTGTTAGGTTACTGGAGAGTTGCATAAAGGTATTAGAGTTCCACTTGTATGCAGAGTCAAAAGAAACTCTACAATGCTCTCAGCTTTTTGATCAGCTTGCTAGGGCTGTGTGCCCTAAAACGCTAAACTTAATGGCCTGGTGTTGATAGAGGCCTGCTCATGATTATGGCTCTGAACCACACTGAACCCCATCATAGAGTGAAGGGAAGCACTATCAACATGAGATGAGCCTCAGGTGTTCTAGTATTTGTCCACTTGTATTACCAAACTTAAAATGCATAAAGCATACTGTATGATTTATAAAAACACACCTTAATTCTGTTTTGCTTCTACTTCTATTTACCAATTTAATTTATAAGAAAATCATTGATCAAAACTAGACAATATATTATGAAACAGAATATTAATTCAATAGAGGCCAAAATTTTTGTCAGTATATATTGCAGTATTATTAGTAGAACACCAACTGGCATATATCAAGAGAATGGGAAAATCTGTTGAATATTTTTTTATTCAACTATGAACTGTTGAAAAAAAAACATTGCAAATTGTACCAGAAAACATGTTCATGCACACACACACACACACACACACCACCTGACTCTTTTGATAGACTCGTCATACTCCAGATGAGTAAAATAATAATTATATAACAATTTCTGTTTATTATAGAATTAAAATTGCTGTTTTACTTTTTATGTATTTAGTACAGAGTTTACAGGATTTCACTACATAGATTGGACTTATAGTGATCTTCCTGTTTTTAGCTCCCTAAGTGCTAGGATTATAGGTGAGTGCCAACATGCCCAGTCTCAGTTGCCATCTCAGTGTACCCCAGGGGTGGGGCTGGCACGGTACACTGGGGATCAAACCCTGGTCCCTGCACCTTTAAGCAGGCACTTCAGTCCATTCAGCTACCTTGTTCCTGATTTTCAAGTGAAGGCTTTCAAGTTTTGTCCATTTAATATTTAATATGATGTTGGCTGTTGGTTCATCATAGATAGCTTTTATCAGGTTGAGGGATTGAACCCTGGTCGCTATGCCTGGCTAAGCAGGTGCTTTAGGCTGCTGAGCTATCTGCTCAGCCCCTGTGCTGCTATTCCAATGTTCAATGTATTTCCATGCTGTGAGGAGGAGTTACTGTAACATCTGGATTCATGGTTTTATCTCATTTTTGCTATTCTAAGAGAAACAAGACTCTTGCAACCTTTTCTTGCTCTTTACCACCTCCAGATCAGTTTTCAAATGCCCACCCTAGAGTATCTATCTTATTTAAGGTACAGAAACATAAAATTAAATTATAGGAGAGACAAAATCTCTGCATGGCTGGCTCTTTAGCTCTGACTAACTGGAGATGAGGTGAGACACATGAACCTGCTAGGTGGTGTTGGTAGTTAAAAAGAAAATTCTTACATGCAAAACATGTGCTGGCATTTACAAATTACTGCACAAAGCTCTTTATCAGTATTGCTTCAGTATGCTTAGTGGATTAAGGAATCATCCACATATAAATTATCCTGCTAAAGTTGCCATCATAATGGTAGAAGAAGAACCCTAGTGTCTGTGCTTCAATTATACTGCCGCCTAAAGTTTTGGGGATCTTTTAGTTATGCCAGAGAGGAGCATTGCTTAGGATACAGGAGGAGAGCCTGCAAGGCAAGGGCGCAGAGATACTCTGTCCTTGCTCCTCTGGCCTTGCACATATCCTCCAGCTCCACAGCTGGAACGAGGCCAGGGAAGCACAGGTCCTGGCGTGGCCATGCTGGTCTCAAGTTCCAGCTTGAGACAAGAGAGCTGAAGCTCTGACCTTGTTCCCAACTATAAATAAAGACATAATGCTCTAGACTAGTAACTGAGCCCTAGCTGTCCTTTTTTTCTTTGCACATACATTATTTTGCTCATGAACTTAGTGTATCTTTCCTCTAATTACAGATGCGTCATTCTCTGTCTTTTAGCATCACCCTGAAACTACTTACCACCCCTTGTTTTGCCCTAACCTCCTTCCAAGTTTTCTTTCTATTGTGCTTGTATCTAAAATGAAGCTAATCTTGGTGGTGAATGACAAGGGAATCTGAGCTTTTTCCAAAAAACCTTGAACCTAACTTTGTTGTTTAGAAGCACTTAGAGGACAAAATGAAGCCATACTAAGAATTTCTGAGGAAATATGTGTTCAGGGTTAGAATTCAAAAATTCTAATTTAGAAAATTCTCATGAAACAATTTCCATATAAGCTTTTAAGTGTCTCCTACTTCTATAAAAATTGCAGAACTGATACAGTATATACTTAGATTATAAAATTTTATAATCTCATTTAAAAGAACTCTGACTCAATGTTCTTACGTATGATTTTTTCTTTGCTTTTCCTCCCTCCCTTCCTTTTCTCCTTCCTTCTTTCCTCTCTTCTTCCCTTCCTCTCCCCTCCTCTCTGTCTCTCTTTGTCTCTTTGTCTCTGTGTCCCCCCCCTCCTCTCTGTCTTCCTACATCTTCTCTGATGCTCCAAATGAACATCATGTGCACAAAACAAACATGGAATATTTCAGTGCAAACAAAAACTTCTTTCCTGGACTATAAAAGTCAAGATGTTTGTCTCAGATTTTGTGTTGAGCACTTATGACATTGTGCATCAGAGCTAAATCACATCCCACTTAGAAAACTTGACTTAGGTGTGATCATCAGACAAGAAACTGAGTAAAGGAGTAATAAGCTTCTCAGTTTTCCCAACCACACAGTTCTGCAGCCTCTAACAATGGGCTGCTCTTGAAACAGCTTCCTATTTTTCATTCTCTGAAAAGCAAAAAAAAGTGTCTTTTATTTTTTTTCAGAGTAATAATATCTTCTGGGAGTTTAAGAAAAAACAGCAACTCAGATCTAAATAAATCTTTGAGCATATTTGCTTTTTCAATAGACTTGATTTGCTTGTTCTTTTATAGCTGACACCCTTTGTCACTGGGTCCAGGTTGCATGCATTTTATTTTAACAGTCTCATTCTACGAGGAAAAATGGGAAATGCTTTTAAAAAGTAAAAGCAAGCAAAAAACAAAATGAAATGTCCCATACCCCAAATAATGCTTGGAATATATTTTACTGAAAGGTTAAAATAGATTTCTTCTTTTGCTCCTTACAAAAGGGAACATATGGATAAATGTTAAAAAATATTGCCTAGTTAGAGAGAACTATACCTAAAAGGGGAAGATAAAATTACTAAGCATATGAGTTAAGTATTTTGCCTTAATTATTCAAACAACAGGTATTTTCCAGCAAATCTGAATGTCAAGAATTCTTGAGTTGTATAATTTATTTATTTTTTTTTTTTAAAAGCAGATGTCAGAATTAGTTGCAGACTTCATGGCTTCCACACAGAGGAAAGAAGGAAGCCAAGGGTGGGCACCTCCAAGCAGACGCAGGTGAGTCGTTCTGGGCAGTCACACCACGGGCAGATCCCAGAGCACAGCCCTAAGGGAGGGTTTCCAAAATTTGCACAATGGAACTCTGTTTTCAAAAGAAAACTTTTTCTTCTTTTTCTAACTATGCAACTCTTGAATACAGAATGGTCTTTTTAAACACCTATTAAAGAGCCTATAAATAAGAAATAATTTTAACAAGGTAAAATGGATTTTACAAAAGATATGAAACACATGCACTTTCACAAAATATGTTTTACACATTAACATTTTAACTTGGCACCTACGGGAGCAAGTGAAGGAGGGAAGCTCAGAACCCAGCCAGCTGCTTAGCTCCCAGGTGGGTAAGAGGTGCACTTTAGACCCTTACTTCTGGATTTGACATGAGAAACTCTCTTTTATATTTTCATATATTTGATCAGTAATTGTATCAATAAATAAAAATATGATTTCAACTGATCTAATTTGAGAATTAGGTGATAATCTTATGACGCCTATATATTATTGTAATTAGTAACTAAAACATCACTAGATATTTATAATGCCTTGTTTGTCGGCTTTTTGTACCCCAGAGACATGCTCCCTTATTGGCATTGACTCATTAGTACCGGGTACTGTCGTCTCATTGTTTATTCACACCCTCAGTTCTACCCTCAGTAGAACTGTGCAGGTATATTTCCTGTTTTGCCCTTTTATATGCCAAATCAAATATTACCAACTGAAGCATAAAAAATATAATAATAGAAACAGAGTAGTTCACTTTTGAATTTAAAATATGAGCCAGTTTCTCGGTAAGAAAGAGAATATGGAGTTATCATTTAAGGACTACAAGATTTAAGTTAGGTATGGCACCAAGTTCTATAGGTCTATAGTTCTACACAGGAAAGATTACTGTACAAATGTGGTTGCACTTCATGCCACTCGACTGGGCACTACAAATCATCAAATGTGAAACCTTGTTACGTATATTTTTCCTAAAAATTTGTAAAAGTTCATTTTTTTTTTTGTCTTTTTGAGACAGGGTTTTGCTATGCAGTTGAGGCTGGTCCTGAGCTCACTTTTGTAGCCCAGGCTGGTCTTGAACTCTCACCAATCCTCCTGCCTCAGCCTCCCGAGTGCTAGGATTACAGGCGTGAGCCACCACGCCTGGCTTTAAAAGTTCATTCTTATAATTACCTACTTGAAAATAATCTGACATAAAATTAAACATAAATATTTTTTTCCAAGATAAGAGAAAGGAAAATTGAAATGATAAATTTCAATCATTAGATTCAAATCATTTTTTCTTAGAAATAATCTTGTGTTTCTAGCACTACTTATTGAAGTGACTATCTTTCCTCCAATGAACATATTTGACCCCTTGTCAAAGATAAGGTGGCTGGGTGTGCTTGTAGTTGTATCTACATCTTCTAACCTGTGCCACTGATCTTCAGGTCTGTTTTTATGCCAGTACTCTGCTGATTTAATCACAGTAGCTTTGTGGTATGCTTTCAAGTAAGGGATTGTGTTACCTCCTGCCTTTTTTTTTTTGTTGGCCAGGATTACTTTTGGTATTTTTGATCTCTTGGTGCATTCACTATTTGTGTACAGAAATGGTGCTGATTTTTGAGTGTTGATTTTGTATCCTGCTATGCTACTGAATTTGATTATTAAATTTGCAAGTACCTTGGTGAAATTTTTCGGGTTTTCTATACAGAATATCATGTCATTTACAAATAATAACAATTTTTTTCGTCCTTTCCAATCATTATTCCTTTTATTTCTCACTCTTGTTTAATTATTCAGGTAGTGTTTCTAGAACTATTATAAACATTGTGATATTCCTGATTTTATTTTATTTTGTTCTTTTTTTTTTTGCCTTTTTGAGACAGGTTCTCACTGCACAGTTCAGGCTGGCGTTGAGCTCACTTTTGTAGCCCAGGCTGGTCTCGAACTTGCACCAGTCCTCCTGCCTCAGCCTCCCAAGTGCTGGGATTACAGACGTGCGCCACCATGCCCGGCTTTGATGTTATTTTATTTATTTGTTTGTATTTAGTACAAGGTCTAAGAATCTCACTATACAGATCAGACTTATAGCAATCCTCTGTTTTCAGCTTCCCAAGCACTGGGAGTACATGTGCGCACCGCCATGCTCAGTCTTAGTTGCCATCTCTGTGGGTTCCAGGGATGGGGTTGGCACAGCATGCTGGGGATAAAACCCTGGTCCCTGTACCTTCCTAAGCAGGCAATTCACTTTGTTCAGCTATCTTGTTCTTGATTTGAAAGTGAAGGCTTTTAAGCTTTGTCCATTTAATATGTTGTTGGCTATTGGTTCCTCATGGATAGTTTCTATCAGGTTGAGGTAAAGACCATCTATTCTGCTCTCCTGTAGGGTATTTTAATCATGAATGAGTGTTAGATTTTGTCTAAAGCATTTTCTGCATTTGTTGAGATGATTATGTGATATTTGGCTTTGGCTCTGTTGATGTGATGTATCACATTTATGGATTTGGATGCATTAAGCCATGCCTGCATCCCTGGAATAAATCCCACTTGGTTCTGATGTATAACCTTCTTGATGGTTTGCTAGTACTTTATTAAGGATCTTTGCATCTATGTACATTAGAGAGATTGGCCTGGAGTTTTCTTCTTTAGTTTGGTCTTTCTCTGGTTTTAGCATCAAAATCATGTGTGAATCTGGAAGAATTGCTTCCCTTTCAATTTCATTGAAGATTTTGAGAAGAATTGGCAGTAAATATTTTCTAAATTTTTTTGTAGAATACAGGTGTGGAGGCATCAGGACCTGGGCTTTTCTTTGTTCATAGGTTTTTTTTTTTTTTTTTTTTTTTTTTTTTTTTTTTTTTTTTTTTTTTTTTTTTTTTTTTTTTTCTTCATTACATTTTCAATTTCATTCACTAGTACTGGGTTATTGAAAATTTTTATATCTTTTTGGTTTAACATTGGTAGTTCATAAGTATCTAGGAATCTGATCATTTGTTCTGTCTTTTCTATTCTTTGAGATTAAAAATTTTGGAAATAGATACTGATCTTCTGAAATTCTATAGAATCCACAGTGATTTCACCCTTTATATTCCTTTCTGCATGAATTTGAATTTTTTCCTTCCCTTTTCTGATAAGATTGTCTAGGAGCTGATTAATTTCGTTTATTCTTTCTTGAGTTGCAACATAAGATTGTTTATTTGGGTGCATTCTGTTTCCTTGGTGTGAGAATTTAGGGCGGCAGAAGCAGCAGCAGCAGCTCAGACAAGCTACAGCAAGGCAGAGGGGAGGCAAGTCTCCCCACCTCTTTGCAGCTGTCCTCTGTGTGCCTGGCTTCCATGATCCTGGGAGAAGTGGCTGCAGCTCAGCCAAGCTCTGATGAAAGGCTGAATATTTTTATAAAAGTGATGAATTTTAACAACATCAATTTAATACATGTGGACCCAGTAGTATGCATATCTTTTAATTGAAATAAATCTTTATTTATTTATTACAGCGTCTCATTATGCAGCTTGGACTCATAATGACCTTCCTGTCTCTGCCTCCCCAGTGGTGGCATTTCAGGCATGCAGTACCATGCCTGGTTTTCTGGCCCAAATGGTGTGACTGGGGTTTCAGGGTCAGTGTGGCATGTGGTACTGGAAGTCAAACTTGGGTCCTTGTGTGTGCTATCTGGTGCTTGGAGAGCTGAGCTATCTCCCCAGCCCCAGGAGTAAGCATATTAAGAGTAGTTTAAATTGTATAACGTTGAAAACTATCTCTATGGATTATGTGAAAGTATTGTACATAGCACTCAAATTCAAGGATATTTTTAAGAGATATTATTTGGGATGCAAAGAGAAAAAATTAAGTAGCACTGCTGAGACCCATGCTCTGTTCCTTGTCAATGTACTTCATGCTATGAGAGCACAGATGTGTATGAAGATTAAATGGTTGATTTTCCCACTTGATCAGTGTCATCCTAATGCTTCCCACTTGGTACTGTGCTCTCTCCTTATCTCACTGTCCTCATCATCCACAGTGCAGTGTCCTCACAAGGGGAGCGTTTGGGGTCACAGGGGCACAGGATCTGAGTGCTAAGCTGTCCATGTGTATGCTCATGGTTCTGAAGCTGACCCTCAACTTTGGTCCACACAATCTATACTTGCTGGGATTCATATCTTCCTCAAGAACTACCACTGCAGTCACACAATTTGTTCTGGAAATCACAGCCTCTGCAAACTCCCAGGCAGTTGTGTTCCTTCCAATGCTGGAAATCAGTAGATCCCAGGATTTAAAAGCTTCTCTGGGAACCCAATCTAAGTATAATAGCTGTTTTTTTGCCTTGTGGTTTTTGAGTCACAAGAAATCACTACCAAAGCCTCCTCTTATGGCTTCTATCTAGATGTTTCTGATGCCTCCTCAGTGAGGTTTTTCAGAGATGTTTGTGTGGAGAGTGCGTGATGCTTGGATAAGAATGTATGACTAATAAATTAGTCCGCTGGCTGACTCGACATAGTTCTGGGAGTGTGTAGTGGGAAGGCCCACCCTAGGCATGAGTGCTGCCTGCCTAGGAGTGGGTAGCTTGGTGAGAGGAACAAGGCAGCGAAACAGGGCTGCTGAGGGTACTGGTCGCTTGCTGCTTTTGCTACCTCCTGCCCTCTGCCTGCCACGGACTGTTTCCTCTGCAGTGACCCTCTGCTGCTGCATGCTGCCTAGGAGCCAGCTGATTATGCACTGAAGTCTCCACACACTGTGAGGCAAATAAAGCTTTCCTCTTCAACTTTGGGTGTTGACTATTTTGTCTTTGCAATGAGAAAAGTAACCAAGACACACAATCTTCTCTTTTATATGTATCGTGGAAACAATGGAAGTAAACAAGAGTCTTTGGATCTAAAAGGGACAATTTAAGCATGCATGAAAATTGTAGACTTATAATTTGCCATAGAAATAATCTGCTTTTTTCCTTTTTTTTTTTTTTTTTTTTTTTTTTTTTTGTCTTTTTGAGACAGGGTTTCGCTATGCAGTTGAGGCTGGCCTTGAGCTCACTTTTGTAGCCCAGGCTGGTCTCAATCTTGCACCAATCCTCCTGCCTCAGCCTCCCAAGTGCTGGGATTACAGGTGTGAGCCACCACGCCTGGCTGCTTTTTTCCATTTTTAAACAAGAAGTTCCAGAAGGACATCTGATCTGATGATAAAGAGTTTGTCACATCACAGCGCCCTTTCTTTCTGTCTAAGTCAACCCAACAGGTTTGTCTCAAAGTCTCATTTTGTGTCAAAACTCTCTTTTTTCTCTTTTAGCACTAGAATTATTTTATGTAGATACACTCATCTTACCCAAACATACATGAATGTGTTTTAAAGGGATTAGTAAAGTTCTTGTTTTCAAAGTTGTACACTGCATCATCTTCCTCATTACATGGTGAAATTCAAGACTGATGCTTCTCACCACTTCCGCTGATGTTTATTCCTCCAGCAGCTCATGTTTGTGTGTCTCTACTCCTAGTCATGCAGCTGGTGCACGGACCTAATATGCCACACTTTTTCCTGCCCCTTTTTCTCCCCTCTCCCTTCCACCCTTCATCTTTTGATGCCTTCCCATTTAAAGGTCTGCTTCTCTTCTTCCTACAATCCATCTTTTATTTTGCTCTTTGATATTTTAGCTTCTCATTTAGAAGAGAAATCATGCTGCTTTTCAGCATGCATGTCTGTCTGATTTATTTCACTTAGTATCATGGTCTCGAAGTGTGTCCATTTTCTCAGAAATGATTCAAGTTTATACATCTATTGGGGATATTCCATTTTCCATATTCCATTTTACATAAACACTATATTTTCTTATTAATCTTTTAATATATCTGTATTTCAAGTTCTAAGGTATTCAAATAGAACTAAAATATGTTCATTAATAAAAATCTTAACTGACGCAATACATTAGAAAACAGCAACATTAATCTGCACTTGCACATTTTAGGACAAAAGTATAACTTATGAATATTTTTCAAAAATATTTTTCTACATAAAGATATTAATGAAATAGAATGTGAGATAAGCTTTATTAGTATAGAGGCCACAGTATCCCAAAATGTACAGTTTTTTTTTTTTTAAAAGATATAATTCTACGGTTTTTGTGTAGTCATGTATTTTCTTTACCATTTGACTATGTCAGCATGATTAAATAGTTTGGGTGCCTCTGAGGGTATATTAATCTTCGCAGAAAATCCATGAAGTGTAAGTCTTGATCTTTCACCGATGGGGCACTACTCACCACTGGTGTGGCACAGAATGCCGTAGGCGTATCGCTCTGTCCTCAAGATGGGCAGGACCTGCTGATCCTCGCATGGCTGCAGGAGGATGGAAGGGCTGCAGAGGTTCCTTGGCCACTCCATGTAGGGTAGAAATTTACCAATGTAGTTGCAGATGTATTGGTGAATCTCACAAATTGAAAAATGGGCTGGCCAAATAGCTCAGCAGACCAAAGCACCTGTAAGCAGGTGCAGGGATCAGGGTTTGATCTCCAGGCCTGCTGTGCTGGCCCCTCCCCCGGTGTGTGCTGAGATGGCACTTGAGACTGGGCATGGTGGCGCGTGCCTGTAATCTCAGCTCTTGGGAGGGATTTCACTATAGTAAAATGGTAAATAAGCAGATCACTTGGAGTTGGATCTAGTAGTTAAACTCTGAATACTCTGTAAACCCTTCCCTAAAATACAAAAAAAAAAAAAAAAAAAAAGGTAATTAAAAATTATTCACATCCTAAATCCTAAATGTTTAAATTTGGTTTACCTAAGTTTAGGCATAATATTCAGCAATGTCATAGATTAATAGTGACTGTCTCTCAGGACAGGCAACACATTCTCGTGTTGTAATTATAAATCCCAAGAAGCCAAATATCCCATTTGAATCACCTGTGCTCTGGAAGGTATTCCTGCTTGGCTCACAATCGAACAATTGTTCAGAAGATCTGTGTGTTCTGAATTTGGTGGTGTATGCAAGCCTTGATTCACCTTGATGATGCCTTGTCTCCAAAGCTGTCCCCTACCAGCTTCCTGACCACATATTCACCCTCATGACATTTCTTTGAGGGCACTGATTAAACTACAACTTAAAATGAGACATTTAAGCACCAAGAGAGGATAATACTTGTTTACCCCTATTATAAATGATACTTAGAAATTTCACCATAAAAAAAAAACAGGAATATTAATCATATAGGGACTCTTGCATCTGGAAATGTATGTAGTTAGTGTCCCTTATAGTTGCTCACTTATTTTTATAAAGGCAAACAGATTTTCTAATGTATCAGTCTTAATGTATTAATTATGGTCAATTGCATACACGGAATGTGTATTTGCAGCAGTTATATAACTTTTCATATCATTTCCTTAACTGCAGCAATATTTCTATATAAACTACACTGACTGGAAGTACTGGCCTTGATGCCATAGAACCCCTGTGCCTTAGAATCTTGTCTGTTAGTTATTATGTACATAAGCTCAAGTGAGTAAAGTGTGCTTTTTACCCATTTTCTCTTCTGTGAAATCAGGAGATGAACACTAACTTGCAGAATTGTTTAAGAATAAAATGAAATAATGAGAATTAAGATTATGGCCAACAGCACGACTCAGTGAGCAGTGGTATGCTTTTATTAGTCATTTTTATTTTCTCTACCAAGGGGAAAGATAAAGACATGGACAACAAAGAAAGAGTCGGTTGTATTGAAAAATACACTGAACTAAAATCTGAAGATGTGTTAGTTCTGTCTCCACTAAAATTTTACAGGTCCATTCAGTGATTGTACACAAGTCAACCCAAGTACACGTTTGTTCTATTTCCTCATTTGTAAAGAGAGATGTTAATATTTGAGCCCCCAACTAAGTTACTTGTGAGCATAAAGTGAAACAATGTGTGAAGGGCACATGCGCCATATTGAGCTTCAAATGTAGTGGGCAAATAACTGGAATTGGCTTGAAACCAGCACCCACGTTTAAAATCAGGAAACAGTGTATACACGTGGAAGAACAGAACATATAGAATGTTTTAAAGTATAGCGGTAGGTCATAGAATCACCCAACCAAACTAATAGAGCGCTACATTTTTAGCGCATGTGCTGTGAAGCAGGAGCTCCAGCGTGGTCTCAACGCCCCCTTTTCTGCAGCTCCTGCAGCCATTTCCTGTGTTGCCTGAGTCTCAACTGTGGATCAGAGGCAGCAGAATTTCAGCTTTACACACCAAGTTGTACTGCAACATATTTTTTTAAATGCATGGAATTAATATACTCTGGCTAATCTTCTGAAGTATTTTTTGAAACTGTTTTATTGAAATATAATTTACATATCTAAAATCAAGCCATTAAAATCATAAAATTCTATTGTCTTTAGTACACAGTCACAGATTGTGCAGGCATCAACATAATAACATTCGGACCCTGTTAAACGAACCCTGCCCCAGAAAACCCACTCCCATCAGGAAAAACTCTCAGTTCCACCCTTCCATGTGAGATCTTGTCTAATCACTGATCTATATTCCGCGTAATACACTTTTGAGTTATTGCTTTGCTTCTAAAATACATTCATGCTAATGTAAGTAAACTTCCTCCTATTCCTTTCCTCTTTTGTTGACATAATTCCTCAGCTATTAAGACAGCTATATTAACAATTGCCACCTTTAATGCTTGATTTTTTTTTTTTTAAATTTGGAAGCTGCTACTGAGACTATACATGTTTATAATGGCTATAGTTGTGATTTGAAATTATTATTTTTATGTAGTGATCAATATCTCTCGAACTTATTTTTGCCCTAAAGCCTATTTTATTTGATGTTAATAGAACTATATGAACTTTTTTCTGACTAGTGCCCCTGAATACGTCCTTTATGCTATGCTTTTGCTTACAGTGTATATATGATTCTTGTAGAGTATGCTGGCTAGTATTCGTGGGGTTTTGAGGAGCCTTTGCTTCTTGGAGAATTTAAGAATAGGAACTTATCCACTTGGATATCAACGTGATTGGACTGAGAGATGCCTAAAACATTGGTAAAGAAACTCTGGCTGTGTCCCTTAGGTCATTCCCAGAGAGGAACGACAGGAAGTGAGCTGCTATGAGATACTGCACTGGGGGATTGCAGTGCGGGCCTGCACTGTGTGTGGGTGGTGTTAATTGGGAGGTAGTGACACACCTGTAAATACAACACTCTAGGCAGTTGAGGTGGGAGAATTCCATGCTTGAAACCAGCCTGGATTATATAGTGACTTGGCAAAGTCCTGTTTTTTAGAAAGACATATATACAAAGTGGGAATATATCTCAGTGCAAGGGCTCAGTATGACACACACACACACACACACACACACACACACACACACTCTGATGGAAGAAGGGGGAAGGAAAAGACATAGCCTCTCTCTGCCATACAAACAATCTTCGAGTGAGTGCGAAGTCTTTGCCATTCTTCATGAATATCAGACTCCAGAGTTTCAACCTTTGAAAAACACATCAGCCGCTCCTTTAGGCCTTCAGCCTTTTGTGCTGCTCCATGCATTGAGGGACTATTGGTCTTCCCAGTGCTTCAGGTCACAGACTGAGGCAGAGGACTAGCAAGACTCTGGTCTATGTGGAATAGCTAATGTGAATCCTCTCATATAAACACCTTCCACTGGCTCTGTTCTTCTAGAGAACAGTAATCAACAGCCTACCTAAAGCAGGATAAGGGGCTAAAGGTCAATATAATGAAAACAGTTAATTCTTTCTGATGTTCAGTAAAGCTATACTTGTTGAAAGTATTTTTTTGTATCGTAGCAAAGCTAGTGTCTAATCAAGAGAGAGGGCCAACAATATTAGGCTGGTTAATTCATTTTCCAGTTTAATCTCATAATGGAAGTCCTGAACAGAAACGTTTGATAAAGTGAATGCAACATAATTTCTACTACTTTCTTGTAAAGCCTGGAATAGTGTAAAGAAAATAATTTGAGCTCTATAGGTAGATTTTTAGACTGCAAAGATGTGTATAATAGAGGATAAGCATTTATATTACTAATGAGTTAATTAATTAGCAACATGCTTATGTTTGATAGATGCCATTTTAAGATATTGTTGTAACCTTTTGTGGCCTGCTGGACAAAACACAGTTTGCAAAACAGCAGGCAATCTGGAGCACACATGTTCGAACATGCCTTATGTAAGGATCATCTTCCAAAGACGCTGAATCTGAAATCCTTCACTGCAGTTCAGTAAATCCTAGGTAGTAGGTATTCTGTACCCAAGCAGCCTGGAGCTCCCCCATATACCTTTATGACCAGCTTTCTTAGGTCTTAAAATGGCGACTGATAATATTTCACCATTTTCACATTTTTTGGGGGAAAATTATTATATTATGATTACTGAAACATATTAAATGTGACTGATTAAATAGATACCTTGAATTATTGTATTTACTCTGACATAAATATATGTTGTCTAATTCTATCTCCAGCCTTTCCTCCCCTATAATGTGGCTCTAGATACAGTATCTAATGTGTTATCCCATCTCCTAGGAATTTATAAAACTTTCATGGAAGGTGATACGGTCTATCTAATTTATTTGTGCACAACATGTCTACGTCTTTTACTAAACTGTGAGGGAGAGAGAGGCAGCATTAAATGAGGTTTCTATGGAGACAGAGGGTATCTCCTCATGATCTGTGTGGGACAGAGCTACATCCAGTTTGCAAATGGGGATGCTTAGATAAGTCTTCTACTAATCACACTTTCAATTATATTTTGTCAGTGTTAAGTCAGTGTTGCTGTTTCATCCAGACTTGCTTTGAGCACCTGTGCTCAAGTGGCCTTCCTGCCTCAGCTTCCCATGTTCCTAGAATTACCTAAGTAGGCAATGGTGCTCAATTTTAAACTGACAAAATTGCTGTAAGCTTCGGTTTCCAGGCCAGGCTTCCATGTGTTAAAGCAATTAGGTCTTTCTGTGACAGCCCTGTGTCCTACCTGACTTACCACAATAGAGATACCTGCAGTCATGATGACGAACAGTGACTCACACTATCCATTCGACTTTGGTTTAACTTTCTTCATACTTCTCAGGAGTGACTTCTTGCCCTTACATATGATAGCTAAATTCAATGAAGAGGATATTTATGGTTCTGTAAATATCACTTTGGCATTTTACATTTTGTAGGAAAAAGCTTTTACATTACAGCTATAGCAGGCTTTGAGGTTCTTAAATGCCAGCTAGAGATGTAGAAAAGAGACCTTTTCTGTAAAAAAGACGAAGTTTCAAATCTGACATTGAGAAATGTATGGAAGTTTTAGGAGTTGCTGTAAAGAGTTAAGGTGTTATTTGATGGAAGAATGCAAGGCCCTGGCTCCTATACTGGCTCCCAGGAGAAGGCATGCAGCATTAAACTAAGAGATATGGGCCCAATTTGCATTCCACTTCCTTTCTGCTCTGCTTATGTGGCCGTTTGGAACATTGGCAGTGGGGAGAATGAAGGTAAGTACTGCAGGGGATTGGCAATGTCTAGGTACCTTGATGAATCATGGAGAAGGGAGGTTCTCAGGTGCAGATGCAAATATTCTAAAAGTTGCTTTTCTATCAGTTGGAAAATGTGACTCAGATGTTGCTGTTTTATGGTGCATTATTATCTGGGATGAAGGGAATACAATTCTATTGGCAAATGGATTAGAACCTAAAAATAAAGGTTTTAAAGTAAAGCAGGAATTTGCTAAGCCAAAGACCATTTCCTAAACTTTTATTTCTTTTTTTTTTTTTTTTTTTTTTTTTTGAGACAGGGTCTCACTATGCAGTTGAGGCTGGCCTTGAGCTCACTTTTGTAGCCCAGGCTGGTCTCAAACTCGCACCAATCCTCCTGCCTCAGCCTCCCGAGTGCTGGGATTAAAGGCGTGAGCCACCATGCCTGGCTTAAACTTCTATTTCGTGAATTTACAGAACAAGAAGGAAAGCACAAGACAGAGAAAAAGGTCCACTCACATTTCTGTCTCCATGTAATAAAATTAGATGTGAATATATCAAATGTGTTCATTCATTAATTTAATAGACTATTGGCTCTTGGGACAACTTCATATACATATGTGAGTTACATAATATGCACATGTTATTGGTCAGGATCCCAGGAGAACACAGATATATCCTAAAATGAAATAAAAAATTTAAATAAGGGGCCAGCCAAATAGCTCAGCAGATTAAAGTTTCTGCAACCCAGGGGCCGGGGGTTCAATCCCTGGGCCTGCCATGTTGACCCCACCTGCTGGGGTGTACTGAGATGACCATTGAGATTGGGTGTGGTGGCACAAGCCTGTGATCCTGGCTCTTAGGGGGCTGTAAACAGACAGATCCCTCTGAGTCCATCTAACAGTGAGATCCTGAACACCTTGTAGACTCTTACCTAAAATACAAAAAAAAAAAAATTAATTAAGGGACAATATATAGAAATTGTGGGTACATAACATTAACTGAAAACAAGAGATAAGAACAGAAATGAATGTGAAGCTCCAGAAAGGTGTATGGTACGGAGCGGGGAGAGGAGTCAGCCAGAAGCAACTGCACTCTATGCAGAGGCAGAGGCAGCCTGAGGCATCAGTACTGTACCTTGATCTCCATTTGCTTTCACTCCTCACTGACTGAAGCCAAGCAGAAGGGGGAAGAGCCAGAGTCTCATCTCTGCAGTCACTGACTCTCATCTTCTTGGTCACAGAAGGAAGAGGATTTCAGTGGTGTGTTGGTGTGAAGATATAGACAGAGGAAATTGGCATACCAGGAAGGTCATAGGTTAGCCAGCCAAGGAAAAGCCAATGCCAACAGTTTGTGGAAATTGTAGGATGTTGGTCTGAGGGCAATTTAAGTTAACCATTGCTTTGTGTATTGTTCTCTATTTATTTTCTAGTTGTTCAAGAATATTCCTAAAATCAGCATACTTATCTGGCTTTACATTTTACGTTTTCTGCCAGATGGTTAAGACCAGGTTGAAGCAATACCTATATAACAAAACATGTATTTTTGTACCTGACAAGGTCAGTCAGATCTCCTCACGATTTACCTTGAAACCATGTATAACATTTTGTGCAACTTTTGTCAGTGTCAGCCATCTGGATGAGTCATAGCCATTGCTTGACTAGTTTGCTCTTTGTGAAAGCCTGAAAGTTTTCTCTCTAGGTAACTCTCCTTAGGCACACTATATATCTTGATTTCTTTCCTCTGTGATCCCATAATCTCCTTGATCATAAAATTTGGGACAATACTGAGTTATAGGATGTTATAGTATAGGTTTTCTTGTGTCCTGAGTCCTCACTGACCTTAAAGGGCTAGGAACAACATATTGGCTATCCTTGTAGCCCTTCTTTTTCTCTAATTTTTTGGTCTGCAAACTTACATTCTTAATCCTCCAGGAGAAGCTTAGTGATACTATTACTCTGTAACATAGGTACTTGAGCTTAACATCACTGGCTTTCTGAATATCAAATGCCTTAGAGACTTAACATGGAACTGGTAAAAGTACATTAGTAGCAACTGTGAATTAGTTTAGTTTTATCAATAAACCGCAAGTCTTATGAAATGTTGGTATGTGACCTAGAACTCTATTTTGTTCACTGGATTATGATATACTTCTGACCATATGAGACACTATTTTTAAACTGATTGCCTACTATTTATGACCTCTCCACTTAGTTGCCTTTTATAGTCCCAGTTATTTCTGAGTATTGTCATTGTGTTTCATGATCCAGGAAGGACAACAAATAGAGGAAATTTAAATTTTGGAACAAACATTTAGGCCTTCAGCATTGTCTTTTTTTTTTCTCAAATTATATATTTGAGATATGTAACATATATATAATATTACATATCAGTTCTATTGATACTGAATTGGCATAATCAGGTAAACTATATGACTATCTTTCACATAGAGATGGTTTCTGTGGCATTTTGAGAGTTTATGTGACAACAGGTATGATAATATAATCAGAGCTGAGCTCCTGGCATGGAAAAAATTATTAAAATACCATCATAGTACAAGATTTAGTATTCTTACCATCTTAAAAACAATAAAATGATTCAATTTCAGCTGCAATTTGTTTCTCCAATTGTTATTATTATTATTTTTAATTTTATGTACTTGGTACAGGGTCTCAGTATGCATTTCAGACTCATAGTATAGTGATCCTCCTGTTTTCAGCCTCCAGGTGCTGGGATTACAGGTGTGCCCCACGACTCCCAATCTCAGTAGCCCCAATGGCAGGGCTAGCACAGCCCACCAGGGATGGAACCCTGGTCCCTGTGTCTGCCTAAGCAAGCCCTTTAGTCCACTGAGCTATCTGGCCAGCCCATGAATTACCTCTTCTTAAGCATAATTTCAAAGATCACTTATTGATATCACTAAAAGGCTTATTGAATGAGCTCTATTCCAAGAGCCATGCTGGTAAAGTTAGTTATTGTACTGTATTAGTTATCTATGACAGCATTACAAAATACCCCTTACTAGTGTCAACAACAAACATTTATTTCTTTATAGCTCACAGGTTAGAAGTTCAGGCTGAGATCAGTTTGTTTTGCGGCCCAGAATCTTGCCCAGGCCACAGTCCAGGTGTAGGCTTGATGGTGGGTCCTAAAGGCTCAGCCAAAGCAAGGGAGATGCTTCCATAATTGGCAGAATTGAGCTCCTTGCCAGGGGTGAGTTTGGGACTTCTCTTAGTTTCTTGCCTGCGAGGCCCTGCACTGGACAGTGCACAGGGAGGCTGCTGGTGCCCCTCTGAGAGCGAGAGGAGCAGGTGTGAAGGAGGTCATGGTTTTATTAGAACTGAGTCTCAGAGGTATCAATGCATTACTCTTGAGGTGTTCTCTTCTTCAGGAGTGTCAGCTGGGTCCGGGCCCAGTGACACTGACCACCAAGCACGTGAGCATGTCCGCCAAGAGCTGGAACACTGCGTTCATTTCCAGTGCAGCCCGCTCAGTGTGTCCTAGGCATTCGAAACTCGCCATGCCTGGAATCAGCCCTAAACCTACCTCCTTACTCATTGTCTGTGAAACACAGATCACAGATGGTGATCTGCACTATTTGCTTTTTAAAAATTGTTTTTGTTAACTAATATACTTACTGTATTAGTTGAAAAGTTTTCCAGTATTGTTATGGTTTATGACTAGTTGTCCTCCCAAAGCCTCATGCAATCACGGGGCGAGGCTTCTGTAGATTGAGACTTGATTTGTGATCCCTGGGATTGTGATATTGTACTGATGGGATTATCGGTCTGAGTAAGGCTGAGACTATGGGTGTGGTCTAGGGCAGATATCCTAAGGTGGAGAGCCTGAATGTAATATAAAGAGCGACAGAGAGACAGACTAGAGCTGTTGCTGTTGCTCTGCTGCCGTGTTCAGTTGGTTGCCTCTGTCACCATTTTGCTGCTGTGCCGCCGCCATGAACTGGATGCTGTCTGCCCTGCTCCACTCAGCCTTGGGCCGGCCGAATATGGACTGAAACCACCAGTAACTGTGAGCTAATAAACCTTTCCTTCCTTCATCTTGAGTGTCGGGTATTTGTCCCAGCAACGAGTAAAAAGTAACTAAGACAAGTATGTATTTTATTACATTTGCTTATTTTGTTTTATTTGTATTTATTTCTATTTATTGACTGGGACTAGTTGGGAAGAAAGCCAGAATCTGAGTGTATCTTTCCAGGAGACAGTGCATGGAGTGAACTTTGGTCTGAAAGTCTGAGACCTAAAGGTTTTTTTTTTCTGTCTGAGCCAGTCTCCCTCAGCCACAGTGCACATGGGGTTCCACAATGAGGTTGCTTTACTTCTCACACCATGGGGGCCCACAGCTGTCTTTCAACTCAATACCCGACACCATCCCCTTGCTGGGGCCCTGTGGAGTTCTTCTGCCTAGGATACTCTGGGGGAATTTTGGTGGGGTCTGCTTTAGGATCTTCTCTCAACTTTAGCTCATGTATTTTTAAGTTACTCATTCGCTTGTTTCCTCCCATCCTCAAGCAAAGGCGTCATGAGAAATCATTAGCCCCAACTGCAAGATGTATCTGTAGTTATTTTTCACTATCTTGGGGGAAATGAAATTTGTATCTAATGAAATTTTCATGAAAAGATTCAGATTTTTCATAAGGTATTGAAAATTTTCTTTGGCATTTGGGATGGGTTGAAGGTTAGGTGCATGAATTAGACATCTGGGATCAACTGCCTACATTGTAGAGCTTTTTAGAAAAAACAAAATCTGCTAACAAAATCTGATTCTATTGTAGAAGTTTAATAACATCTTGAAAATTCCTCCTGTCAAAAACAATTATGCACCAGTTCCTCCTTGTCTGGCCATTTAGTTGTCCTTCCCAAAGAATTTTAGTGGATTAGTGAGAACTAATGTTGTCTTGATCGCAATGGACTGCATTTCTGAAAATAGTATTATGCCTTTAACTTTCCTGTCATGGAAGTAAGACTAATTTAATTGCATATGCTCTATTGAATTTTCTGGAAACTTCCTGAGAGTTAGGGCACAACATGGCAAACCATTTCTGGTTCTCTGAAAGTAGCTATTTGTATAGTCATGGCCATGTACATTAATCATGACTTATACAATTTATTCCTATGGCTTTCTCATATTGTCTACAGATTCAGTTTTTATACTTTACTTATGTCTGATTCATCAAGTAATTTAAAGCAACCAGCCCATCTATTCTATTTTATTTCTCACTTTCCTGAGAAATTTCTCAAGACTGACATTCTTTATAAAATCTTGTAAATAAGGCCCAAAATAAAATAGCCACAATCTTTGCTAATTACTTGTCATTCTTGAGCATGAATTTACTACCATAAAGTGACTCTAGTGACTTCAGATTTATACTTATTTAAAGAATAAACTTGTTTTGTTTTTGAAGTGGGTGTATGCAGCTCAGTGGGAGAGAGCTTGCCTAGAAAGTTTTTCACAACGTATCTATAGGCCTAAGCAGTTTCCAGGAGCACCTAACTGGTCATTCCTATCCTATTATGCTTTATTTTTGTACCATTTTCTTTACATGGCCAGATCCATGAACACATCTGGCCCCTAACTGATGCCTGTACTGATATTCTCCTTCTGAAATAGAGCAAACATGTCATGGGATCAGTTATATCAGAATCCTCACTTGCTGCCAAACATTCTAAACATCAATTTTGTTTTTATGGATTTAGTATATGTCTATATTTCTTGGCTTCGCTTTTCTGCCGCTTCCTTTCTCTGTCAGTTGTCTGTGCTACTTAGTGGATTACTCTTCTGGCCCCATTTTTCTCAAGCACATCAACAACTCACAACTGAGAATCTTTGTAAGCCTGGTGTCAGAGTGTTTTTTTGTCTTTCCGCACCCATCATTTACTTCAATATTATATAAAAATGTAGAAATCACTTTTACTAACTTTTTACATTTTAACACTAAAAGTCTGGCCGCCATTTATTTCTTCTTCATCAAATAGTCCTTTTGTGTGTTGTGGACACATTTCTGTGGTGAAGTCAAATTTTAGCCATGTCCTCAGTACTTCTTGGCCATCCTTTTGAGATTTCCCAATAGATTCACTCCCATGGAGTCCAAGTTGACTCAGCGGCTGGTGGCTTGCTTTTTCCTTCATTCAAAATATTCAAGCAAAGATGGGAAGGCCTATCTATCTTCTTGCCACTAAGTGTACCAAAAACACATGCGTAGCACACACACACACATATATATATATATATGAGTATTTTTTGTATTCTACTTTACCTCTTGCTACCAAGGACAGTTAACTGCTCTTACTGAAGATGCTATACTTATGCACTTATGCTCTTGGTTCCACACATTGTCTTTTGTGTGTGTGTGTGTGTGTGTGTGTGTGTGTTACCAGGAATTGAACTTAGGACCTTGCACTTGATAGGCAGGTGCTTGTGCTGCTGAGCTATATCCTTGGTCCCTACACATTGTCTTTTATTTTAGCACTTTTAATCCTTAAAATAAATCTTTTTTTTCTAAATTATCAAATTTTACCTCTTAAGGAATTATTCTCATAAGCATGCAAAAATAACGTAATGTACTCTGTTTGAAAGAAGCAATGAACATAGTGAAAGAGAAAGAATTACTATCTTTTAAAATAATTCATGTTTTATATCAGATGTATTAAATAAAGTATTAGCATATACATTAACACTAGAAGTTCATACAAATGATTGACCTTCCTTTTTCCTGTACACAGTAAGGACAGATCTTAATTTAAGTCCTATTCTGTAATAAGGTGAAAAATCAATTAAGAGCACACCTATTAATCCTTATATCACTATCCAAACACAAACATTTTTAAAGTTCAGATAGTAGATAGGTTGCTAAAAGTAATGAATTGAAATTAAATAGATTTTCATTAAAAACAGAAAGTATAAAGTCAATTCCAAAGCCTAGGTTAAAGTAAAATTATTATTTATTCATTGGTCAAGACCTATCATTTAAATGCAGCTTTCTTGTGCATAGAGAGAAAGAAGATAGTTCAGGTATGTGAATAGTTCAAAACTATAGCCTAGACTACTTATAATTTTCCACTATCAGGGTTTAATATCAAAGACATCCTTTAGTTCAATTTTAGGTGATGGCTTAATAAATATAATCACTCAAAGAGAAGCAGACTTAATAATGACTTGACTAAGGGCAGCATTAGTATGCTGTAGGAGACAGAGCAAGATAGCCAAGTACTGGAGTCAGGAGAGTCCAGTGGCAGTTCATCCTTAGTCTACAGACTGACAGTGTTGGATTACATAATCAATATGGTTTTGCTTGCCCAGAAACTCAAGCATAGATTTTTTTCCAATAATAATTAAATAAAACTGATTTTTAGTTCTTTCAAGTTCCATTTCTAGGTACAGTTACAAGTGCTTAACATGGATTATGTAATTTAATCTTCCCTGCAGTCTTTTGAATTTGGTACAATTAATATCACAGGAAAATCTGAAGCTTATGAAGACTAATTAAAATGCCACCAGTGTCTTAGCTGGTAAGTGGTAGAATGCAGACTTAAATCCAGGTTGTCTGCATAACACGCTGCAGACCTGATGAGTAGATCAAAAGATTTTCTTTCTCAATGCAGAGACAGATACAGAATAAATAAGTTATAAAACAAGTAGAACGACTTTTTTATAATGAAGATTAGTGGTAGAATTAAAATTTGAACTTTTATAAAATGAGCCATTTCCTTGGTTCTTATCTCTTGACTCCCAAGGAGATTTCCTACTCCTTCAGGATTAAGCACTGACTCAGGGGATAACCCCACAGAAAACAGCAGCACCACCCAAGTTCTGCCTTTTGAATGTTTCAGTTGACTTTTTACCTTTCTAGGAGGATAGCCTGTGAGCTGACATTGGTGACAAGTGAGAGCCAGGCATCAAGCAAAGGTTTAGGAGCCTCAGCCTATTAAAATGTAGTGTAAGCCAGGCGTGGTGGCGCATGCCTGTAATCCCAGCACGTGGGAGGCTGAGGCGGGAGGATCGGTGAGAGTTCGAGACCAGCCTGGGCTACAAAACTGAGCTCAAGGCCAGCCTGAACTGTACAGCGAGACCCTGTGTCAAAAAGACAAAAAAAAAAAAAAAAAAAAAAATGTAGCGTGTATTCTTAACCATGCAGTTAAAAGGACAAACACAGAGAACTTGTCTATTCTTTACTGAGACGTCAGAGTGGCCTGGTGGTGAAGAGTCAAACAGAAAGCAGGTCAGTCAGAGCTCCAGCAAAGGGTTGTAGGACTGATTCTTCTGGTTCAGAAACCTAGAAGTAGGCAAGTAAAAGCCGTGCAGTGACATGTAGTGAACTATGCTATAAATGTTGGAAATGTTTTTTGGTTGGAACCATGGAGGGTGGCAGCCCCTCAGAAAAGGACATTAGTGAAATCAATTTTGGGAGTGAGTGCTCCTCAAGGGAAAATAATCGGAGGGCTGAGGTAACTCCCCTGAATTTCCTAAGTTTGTGTCAATATGGGAATCTATAATATTATTTCTATATTCTGACAGTGAGGGATACTTTAATCTTGAAGTAGACATGGATTAGAGCTAAAGAAGATGCAAAGTTAAAAGTCTCTCCAGGAGGGACCAGGAAAGATGCACAGTGACTTTCAGACATTAGATGAGATGGAAGAGTAAGAGTGGATGTTAGTGATGTCACAGGATATAACATAGCCCAGTATTCACCTGGGGGGGGGGGTTGCATCTTGTCTCTCCTTTTTTTATCATTAAACCCTCAGCCATGACAGCTTTTCCCCATTTCCTGAAACAAATTAAGATGTTTTCTGGCTACTGTTATCTTCACAAATTCTCCAACTCTTCTCCCAACAACTTGGTGCATCCTTTGGTTTTAACTAATGCTTCTTCTGGAGAATCTTGCTTTGATCCTTGATCCAAATGAAAATCTTCTTTTATTTAACTTTCATGATCACATTTCTATTTTTACATTATATTTTAAATATGTGCTTATTAGTTTAATGCTTATCTCTTTTGCTAGACTATGAACTCCAGAATCACACTATTATCTTCCTTGACCAATCACCAGCTATTAACCCCATAACTAGCACACAGTAGATTGCTCTAGAAGTTTGCCAAGTCAGCAAAAGAATGTTCACAGTGTAAGCCAGGTATCAAGTTTGAGGGGAGAAAATTTATTTAGAAAAAGACTTACTTGTGGAAACAAGAGTTGGAATTTGTAAAGAACCCAAAGATAGTTGCTTAGTATTTTCACATCTTGTGGTGGACAGGGAGATTAACAAAGATGTTCCACATACTTTAGATTCTCAGATTCTGTATATTTTGCTTCCTTGATTTCCTTAACATGACACTTTCTCAACCAACCAGAATGACTGTACAAATTCTCCAATCAATTTTTGTCCCAAGCAGTAAAGAAATTCAATGGGAGGCAAAACTTATGTCCTTTCTCTAAGAATTTCCAGAAGTCTTATACTATAATTCCCTTTATGTCTCATCAACCAAGTATTAAGCCTCCAATCTAGATTTTAAAGGGCTGTAACGATGCTTTGCCAGCTACAGCTTGGGTTTTTTCATCAAGTAAGGAGAGAATGAACATGTGAGTGGATAATCCACAATCTCTACCACATGCTGCTTATGATGAAAAGAAAGGGACTGGAATCCATAGGGGATTATACAAGATTATTTTTCCAAGTATTGAGCATTCAGTTCTGATTAGATGAGCTATAATATCTCTCATTTTATAGGTAAGAAAAATGAAAAATGACTTCTGAAAAACAAGTCAGCATGATTATGTGTACCTACTCGCTTCTTTCTATCACTGTGATAATATAGGGTTCATTCCGGTTAGCAATTCATTTCACTTATGTTGACACTACTTACGTTCATTTCAACTGTAACTTTATGACTAATTCACTAAACATCCTCAAAGTGCTCTAGGACAAAATAGACGGCCTGATGTTTCTTGTAAATAAATCCATCGTATCAATGAGAGCAGTGAACAGTCAACACTATCTTTGTTCAGATGTTGCATGACATATCCCCAGATGCAGTGGAAAATAGTGTGGGGTGTTCTTTTCTTTCTGCTTGTCCCTTTGGTCAGTGTATGATGTTTCAAAACTGTGGAAACATAATACTGCTAATATTAAATGTGTCTGATTAAAATTTCATCTGGGTAAATGCATTTTGCACACAGAACAAGCTTGCAATCTATTACACAAGATTCCAAATTCTGAGGTGTTAGTTTTGTGTTTATTTACACCTTATTTCAATTAAATAACATTCTGTTTTTTTTTT